>JAULAV010005546.1:0-13059 GCA_030789695.1 Scilla litardierei
CCACTGTAGGGATTTTCAAGGTCCCTTAGAGCTAATTTATTGCTGTTCGTCCTAAGTCGGACAAACAAAATAAATAAAACAGCGGAAGAAAAGATTTATTAAACTATTTAATAAATAAAGCCCTAAGGAAAAAATTCCCTAAGCCAGGAAATCTACTGACTCAATTTGGGTCTGACCAACTCGAGAAAGTTCTAACTACTAATTAAGCTAATTGCATATAAGATTGACTCACCCGGAATCTTGCCCTGGAGCAGGCAAGATGTTCCGCACCGTCTTGCGCTCATTGATCTGAGCCGTCTTCCGAGCCGTGTTGCATCGCTCCTCGCCGCAGACTGGATCAGCTCCCGTAGCGCACCTTGCCTCCGAAGCCATCACAAGCCGTAGAAGATTTCACTTGAGTAAACCCGCGTCGTAGACTTCCGAATCAGATTCAGACCTCCTCGTTGTCTTGCTAGGACTCGGTTGGAGGACAGGAAAATTTATAGAGGGAGAGAATAAATTTAGTCTAGATTAAGTTTGCTCAAAATATTCGTGAGCTCCTTAATCAGAGATTTGGTGCAAGAAACAAAGAAGGGAGTGCCCACCTATTTATATAGGAGGCCGGCTCCCCTCCTTTTGTCATGAGCAATGTGGGACAAATGTTAGGAAGAGGGATATGGATTTAATTCAATTTTGGTTAGTGTAGCTTACACAAAGCCTTAACCTTCAACCAATTAATCCTCACTCATCGTAGAGCTCTAGGGATGATACAAGTTATCATTTCGAAGAGCTAGTGATGGTGAACGTGTAGGAACAAACGGCGACGAGATCCGAGTTCGTTTGACCCTTCAAACAATTGCTTAAAGTTGAGCAAAAACCCAAATTTCGTAGCCGTCAAGGGTTTCAACAAAAACCCTAAAATAACTTAAGTGGCGGGCGACCCGCTAAGCTTAGCGGGCGCGCCCGCCTAAGGCTTACTGGGCGCGCCCGCTAGGGCACACCCGCGCGGGCTCAGCCCGCTGTTACCAGCGGGCTGCGCCCGCTGCACCCAGCGGGCGTGCCCGCTGGAGCAGCGGGCCGCGCCCGCTGCACCCAGCGGGCGGGCCCGCTGGGACAGCGGGCCCCGCCCGTTTTGCTAAGTGGGTTTTATCCCACTTCCCGTTTCGCCTTTCTCGCGTTTCTGGGCTCATCCGAGCTCCGATTCCTACACGGTTTGATCCTCTGGATTCCATACGAAATTTCCTCCATTCCCAAATACTCCAATTTCACAACCAACTTGTGAATTTCATATTCTCTTTACATCTAATGATATCCTCTATACATTCTATCTGTTACTACGACGTGAGTGTTACTCGGTGTGAGACCCTACAGCCTGACCCTTACTACAGGCCGAGACTCGAAGTCTCAAGATGACAGTGGCCACTAGCAGTAGGTGTCGTCCCTGTTTGGGGATCATCGATTACGTGATAGGTTCGTTTAAGCAAAAGTGCCTGACGAAATCACTCTGACTGTGACTGTGATAATTTCCGCAGTTTTAGTCCCTTCGTCATGACTATGTCACTCGGCTAGTCTAGGGTATGGTATACTATCAACCCCATTGGCCAGCAGTGGTCGGTATACATCGGTCTCTGGTACATACAGGTTGTACAAGTTACAACATACCTTGGCCAAGGATTTACCGAGAGCCGTACTGACCCGTGACACTAACTTCCCATTAACGGAAGAGACGAATCCTCTGTTGATCACTACTTAGCTCATATGTTTCGAGTGTCACCCAGCCTAAGATCTTTCATCAGGCCTAGCCTCGAAGTTAGATCTTTAGACCTAAGTGACACTGTCCACACATAGCTTCATACAATGATCTCAAGTCCTAAGGACCAACTTACCTATTATCACTTAGAGTTATTAATGATAGTTTAGTTAATGTGTATCCATTTAATAACTCCCTGTTTGGGTGGTTCAGTGAACTTAGCTTTTATTGAGCACCTGCGTCCTGTTTCCGACTTTACCAAGTCGCTTGGTTATGAGACCAACCAGACAGGGACGCAATGGTCTGTCTGATGTGTTGATATCCCCTTTCTCGACACATCTATGACCATGAACACTTTTAGGATTCAAGCTATTAGAGGTCAGACATTTCCCATAATCGTAATCTACATTTCGAAACATGTGTGACCTAACTATGAACCCAAGGGAAAATCCGAGTAATGAACAACTCAGATAATACTTTACCAGAAAGAATACTTTCATTTATTGAACAAGATGTTTTATCAAGATAAATAGCCACGAGGGCATACATTTCTCTACAGTAAGACCGTGTGATGAATGCCCCCAACGTTTCCGCTAGGACGAGTGCCAGGGTGAGGAGTAGGGGGAAAGTTGCGACGAAGTAGGTGCGTGTGTTTCTGGTCGCCCTGCACAGGCGGGCTGAGCTGATTCTTGCATCTGTGAGTCGGACTGGTCGTACTCATGCTTGTTGGAGTGATCCGCTGGGCTTAGCCCGCCTCATTGGCGCAGACATCGGGGCGTAGTCGCATAGTCCAAACCAAGGAAAAAGGTTGGGATATGTTTCGAGTTTCTCGCCTCGAATCTCCGCCGAATTACGGAGGTCACATCGGAGTAAAGACGGGCAGGAAGCAAAGCGTCCCGACCGTATATCGAGATACCCATGGGGGGATGTGACAGGTGGCGTCAGGTGAAGCGTCAGGTCGCCTAGATGTGCGACACGTGGCCGGGTGCGAGCGGTGGAGATCGGAGAGCGGATGCCTATAAGTAGGGGTGGGAGTTGATGCGGGAGATTTTCATGCTTCCGAGTATTCCAGAGCAGATTTCTTGAGTGCAGGCGATTGCCTTCATGGAGGCCGAGTTTGTCGCAGGAGTTTGCACCGCCTTCGCCGTCGCAACCGCCGCCGTAGCGAGTAGTCGGGAGGTATACTTATTTTCTTTTCTCGGGTATGGTTTCGTCATCCTTAACCTCGTCGTCAGGGTCGTCGAGCAGTGCCGCGACTGATCCCGCGGGGTGGTAGGCAGAGTGTCGCCGGGGGGTCGGGGCTGTACGGCGGCCGGGAGTGGGGACCCGAGAAAGGGGAAAACGTTCCTGGTGTCGAAAGTGAAATCAGCTATGCGATCCGCCGTGACCGTGGTCGACGACGGGGGCGTGCCTGCCGAGATAGCCGGTCAGAGGTCCGAGGCGCGGACAGACATTGTTCCCAAGGTGCGCTCGAAGTATATCAGGCCGCCCTGTGAGGTCCGCTTGCCGACCGCCTCGGAGAGTGTCACGCCCCGCTTCCCTAAAATGGAGTCGAGACGCGAGAAGGTCTGCACGAGAGTGGAGCTGTGAAGCCCCAAACCTGATAAGCGTCAATAAATATAAGTAGGTCCATGTAACCACAAACGGAACAACAACAATAACACAAGGAGAGACAGAAATAAAATCTCATATCTCATAATTTGTCCAACATGAAAATTAAGTTCAACAACCAGAAAAGCCACCAGGCTAAAAGAGAACAAGGCCAACAAAAAGGAACAACGTAACAAAGTATAGGTGCTACGTACCGACAACAAAACAGTAATCTAAACAAAAGGGAAAGCTCAACGAAGACACTAGGACTGGTCCCCAGTGTCCACGTACTCCTCGCCAAACACAGGCTCGGGCTCGGCGTCAGCAAACACCTCGTCATCTATAATGTACTCAGGCTCAGGGTTTAACATGTGTCACCCAAAAGAGTAAAGGGGCACATGTCAGCAAGTCTAAAAGACTTGGGCAAGGAAACTGAAAGTAAGGCAGCTAACAACCTAGCAGTTATAGTATGCATGACATGGCAGTTATAACATGAGTGCACAAGCAAGGCATGGTGAAACAATAAGTACAAGAGAACAATTATCGGGACAAGTCAAGAGTAGCCAAGCTACTAACAATCTCAATCTTTTCACTAGTCACGTTTCAAGTTGTTTGTAGATGTTTACGTCTTACAGCCGAACGGTTTGGCATTCACGCTGAGTGGCCGCTTAACAACTACCCCAAAACCCAGAGTTTACGCCTTACAACTGCAGTTGCTGATCGGGCAGACTCCCAGTTGATTGGCCGCTTAACTCTTACCCCCAATACCCACATATGAACGAGCCAGAGTCCATGCACATGAGCTCAGTAAATGAGCCAGGGTTGCCCCGCACAAGAGCTCGTTTCCCTGACCACAATCAGGAGCGTATTTCATTCGGCATAGGGGTGCACCTAGCCTCAATCATTTCACAAGATGTAGCGAAGCTACGCAATCACGGAAACATTTAAAGAATGCAATGACATGACAATTAATTTGCGTACCGATAATGGAAATTAAACATGACATGGTAGTTGTGCAACATGATAAATGTCAGATCTAGCTTCGTTGTCAAGCTAGTTCCTAAATTTGCGCCTAGGCGAGTATCATTTCGTCGCCCAGTCTCTTTTACGCCTACAACAAGCAAATGGCCTAAGACATGGCCCAAAACCCTAAGTGGCAAGTTTCACTTGCCTAGCACCGAGGATGACCATCAACGAGGGTTCGTCTCACGGACGCTAATCTACAGGGAAGTCGCTGTTATGGAGAAACAACCATCAATACAACATTTATTTCATTAGGGTTTCATAATAACACAAATGGGTTATGCTAAAACTAAAGAATCGAGTATTACTGTGAAGAAGCGGAGGAACGATGCCGAGCAACCACGGCAACGGAAGAAACGCTCCGGGGAACCTAGGGTTCAGATCTGGAATGGATGGGGAAAATCTGGAGAAATGGGGTTTGATGTGGATTTTGGGGGTTTGATGAGATTTTGAGGAAGATGAGAGGTAGAATGTGTTAAGTGAGGGTTTGGATGATGGATTTTGGGCTTGGGATGAAGGAATAAGGGTTTGATGTAGTAGGGGCTCAATGGGGGAGAAATTAGGTTTAGAGTTGAAGAAGAAGGAGAAGAAAACGTTTGGGAGGGGTTTAAATAGGAAGTGCTGGCGGCTGCCCAGAAATTAGGGTTTTGACACAGATTAGTCGGTCAAAGAGCAACCACTGACCGACTAGTTTGGGAACTAGTCGGTCGGTTGACCAACGCAGACCGACTAAGTCCAAACAGTAACTCCTGTAAAAAAATAGGATTTAGATTTAGTCGGTCAAAGAACAACTACTGACCGACTAGTTTCGAATCTAGTCGGTCGATGAACGTTCTTAGACCGACTAAGAATGAATAGTACTGGTACCAAAAATAGTTAATGAGTTAGTCGGTTAAAGAAGCATTGCCGACCGACTAGTTTGCAACCTAGTCGGTCAACCAACGTTCTTAGACCAACTAACGATAAACAGTAACTCCTGAGAAATTTATAAAGCCAACTAGTCGGTTCAAGAAGGTTTTCCGACCGACTGGATCGTCATCTAGTCGGTCGGTGACCCTTCTTACACCGGCTAACGTGCACCAAAAGTTCCGAAATGGAGCGCGAGGCTCCGGGATCGATTCCTAAGACTCCTAGGCTTGATCTAACAATAAGATATGACCGATATGAAGTCTGTCACGAATGACTTACTCCGAAATCGACGACCGACGGAAGAATCTAGAGAATCACGACGAAACGAACGAAAATGAAAGCTAAGGAGACGGGAATGGAAATCATAAGGAAGGGCGAAAACAACCAATAATATAATATATATATATATATAATCCATACATGAAAAACCAGTCGTTACATCCTCCCCAACTTAAGAAGAATTCCGTCCTCGGAATTTCCCAACACTCACGTGTCCAGAAATAAAAGTCGGAAACGCTCTCACATCTCATCCTCATTCTCCCAAGTAGACTCCCCAGGCGAGCCGTGTCGCCACATCACCCTCACAAGATTGACAATCTTGTTCCGAAGTGACTTCTGACGCCTGTCCAGAATCTGCACTGGCTGCTGGTCATACGTCATATCGGGGCGAATGGTAATCTCCGAGAAATCCACAGCATGAGATGGATCTCTAATGTATCGACGAAGCTGCGATACATTGAAAACATTGTGAACTCCTTCCAAAGATGGCGGCAAGGCTAAGTGGTAAGCTACCTCGCCAACTTTCTCCAGAATGTCAAATGGTCCAATGTATCGCGGTCTCAACTTCTCTCGCTTCCCAAAGCGAATCACACCATGATTCGGGAAAATCTTCAAGAACACATGGTCGCCTGGCTGAAACTCCAAAGGACGACGTTTAGCATCCGCCCAATGCTTAAAACGGTCCTGAGCAATCCTCAACCTCTCCCGAATGTTCCTGATAACATCCACAGCCTCCACAATCATCTCAGGTCCCAACAGCTCCCGATCACCAACGTCATCCCAACTCAATGGCGATCGACATTTCCTCCCATAAAGAGCGGCGAAAGGCGCCATGCCAATACTCGCCTGGAAGCTATTGTTGTAAGAAAACTCTACCATATGTAGATGTTCCTCCCACGAACCCTTGAAATCCAACATGCACGCCCTCAGCATGTCCTCCAAGATCTGAATCGTCCTCTCGGACTGGCCATCCGTCTGCGGATGGTACGCCGTGCTGAAACTCAGACGCGTACCCAAACTCTTTTGCAGACTCTACCAGAACTGAGATGTGAACCTCGTGTCTCTGTCTGACACGATACTCACGGGGACTCCGTGAAGTCGTACGACCTCCTGCACGATTCACGTTACATCACCATCCAAACTAGGAAAAGGAAATAAAAACAGAGAGTAAAAGAATTTACCTCTATATATCTCCTCGCTAGCGCCTCAGGGGACTGTCCCACTCGGAATGGAATAAAGTGCGCGGATTTGGTCAATCGATCTACGATCACCCAAATCGCGTCATTCTGCTTCGGACTCCGAGGTAGACCAGTCACGAAATCCATAGTGATGTGTTGCCATTTCCACTCTGGAATCGGAAGCGGTTGTAGCAACCCTGTCGTACGCTGATGCTCCGCCTTCACTTGCTGGCAAACCAAGCACTTGGCTACACTCCGAGCCACACTCCTCTTCATACCATGCCACCAATAGTTCAGACGAAGATCCTGGTACATCTTGGTCCCACCAGGATGCACAGAATACGGCGAACTGTGTGCCGCCACCATCAACTCCTCTCTAATATCCCCAGCTGGCACACAGAATCTGGCTCCAAACCTCAGCGAGCCATCCTCATGAATCAAAAAGTCAGTCCGCAGACCGGCTTTCACCTGCTCCTGAATCTTCACCAGCTTCGGATCCTCGGCCTGGCTATCCTTGATCCGATCCACAATCGTCGACTGTATCTGCATACACATCAACAAAGAAGCCTCCCTAGGAAGAACAATCTCCACACCAGACTCGCAAAAATCCTGCTGCAATCTCCACTGCGAAGTCAAAATCATCACCGCTGGAAGCCTACTCAACGCATCAGGAACCACATTCACCTTGCCAGGGTGATACTGCAAATCAATCTCATAATCCGCCATGAGTTCCAACCATCGACGTTGTCGCATGTTGAGCTCCTTTTGAGTAAAAATATACTTCAAGCTTTTGTGATCGGTGAAAATCTTCACTTTCTCACTCAGCAGGAAGTGCCTCCAAATCTTAAGAGCAAACACAACAGCAGCCAACTCCAAATCATGCGTCGGGTAATTCTTCTCATGATCCTTGAGATGACGAGAAGAATACGCCACAACATGCCCGTGCTGATGCAACACACAACCGAGACCCTTGCCAGAAGCATCGCAAAAGATCTCAAATCCACCGCTGCGATCAGGCACAACAAGAATAGGGGCAGTCGTCAACCTCTCCCTCAGAACACCAAAGGCATTCTCACAATCACCCGACCAAACAAAAGGTACCTCCTTCCGCGTCAATCTGGTCATCAGCTCAGCAATACGGGAAAAGTCCTTAATGAAACTCCGATAGTAACCAGCAAGTCTAAGGAAACTCCGAATCTCAGACGCTGACTGCGGAATAGGCCACTCTCTGATGGCCCTAATCTTCTCGGGATCCACTGAAATACCATCTCCAGTCACCACATGCCCGAGGAAAGCAACTCTGTCCAGCCAAAAATCGCACTTCAAAAAATTAGCATACAAACGATGCTTCCTCAAAATCTCCAACACTGTCCTCAAGTGCGAGGCATGCTCTTCCTCCGACCTTGAATAGATCAGAATGTCGTCAATAAAGATAACGATAAACTTATCCAAAAATTCGTAGAAAATCAGGTTCATCAGATTCATGAAAACTGCGGGTGCATTGGTTACACCGAAAGGCATAACCACAAACTCGTAGTGTCCATACTTCGTCCTAAACGCTGTCTTCGGAACATATCCCTTCTTCACCTTCAACTGATGGTAACCACTCCTCAAATCCAATTTAGAAAACACCCTCGAACCTCCAAGCTGATCAAAAATATCATCGATGCGAGGCAACAGGTATTTATTCTTGATGGTCACCGCATTCAACTCCCGATAGTCCACGCACATGCGACGCGAACCATCCTTCTTCTTCACTAGCAGCACCGGTGCTCCCTATGGAGACACACTACGATTGATATAACCCTTCTGTAAAAGCTCATCCAGCTGCTTCCGTAATTCCTCCAACTCAGCGGGTGCCATATGATACGGCGCCTTCGAAATCGGCTGCGCTCCCAGAACAAGATCAATAGAAAATTCTAGAGCTCGATCAGGTGGCAAACCAGACATCTCCTCGGGGAAGACGTCATCAAAATCACGCACCACAGCTGGCCTCTCCAACTCCATTTGCATAGCCACAACCTCCACTGGCCTGGCCTGAAATCTGACAGGACCAAGCGAGCTGCTACCACGGCTGAACTCAAATACTGGATGTCCGAGAATCTCGAACACCACCTTCTTCCTCCGACAGTCGATCGTAGCATAGAAGCTCGCAAGCCAATCCATCCCAAGGACCGCATCATAGTTGATGATGTCGTGGACAATGAAATCAGCGTAAAGCTCATGTCCACAGACCACCAACGAGCAAGAATTGCAACCAAGATGCACCGAGACCACGCTATTCCCTGTAACGATATTCCAACTCTTGGGTAGAGGGGACGTCGACAAGGAATGCTTCTCCACGAAGCTTCGAGAAATAATGCACATCGATGCACCAGAGTCAAAGAGGACTCGTGCAGGAAATGTGCACACCAAAACCACACCTAACAAGCAATTAACAATCAAACCCTAGTCTAGCAAACAATCATGTTCAAGCAACCAACACGACCAAACAATCAAATCAGCTAGGAAAGTAACAGCTAGATTGAGGATTACCTGCGATAACCTCATCACAGCCTCGCTCTCCACAGTGGTCATCAGAAAAGCCTGCCTCCTCGGCGGAATAGCCTGCTGAAAAGCCTGCCTCTGTTGAACAAGAGCTGCTCCATGTCCAGCAGGAACAGACGCTCACTGCTGCAACGGCTATGCTGCAACAGGTGCCCTCCGCAGCTGATTCGCATGCCGACAATCCTTCGCGACATGAGAAGCATCGCCACAAACCAAACACTGGCCCAGAAACTTCCTACACTGATCCTTGATGTGGCCAGGCTTGCCGCAGTAATGGCAAATCTTCTGAACAGGCCCTCCTGGCCTCTTGAACTGAGCTGGCTGATTAGGCTTGAAACCAGGCCTAACCACCACCCTGGCCTGCTCCATAGGCCTCTTCCCCGCACCAGAAACATGTCCCCTCCTCTGACTCAGGTTCAGCTCATGCCTCCTCGCAGCGACCAGAACCTTCTGATAAGAGTCCAGATCAGAGGAAGACACAAAACTCTGGAGCTCCAAAGAAAGTCCCTGTAGGAACCTCTGAGCCCTCTCATCAGCATCCTGCACCATCTTCGGTGCGAACCGACTCAGCCTAGTGAACTCTTGGTGGTACAGGTCCACCGTCAAGCTCCTTTGCTTCAAATCAATGAAGCGCTGCAGCATCTCCTTCCTAGCAGCCTTCAGAAAGAACTCCTCATCAAACCTGGTCTTAAAGGTAGCCCAAGCTATCGGCTCCACCAGCATCTTCTCTTCCGCATCCCACCAGTTCCGAGCGTTATCCTTGAGTTGCCTCTTCGCCAAATCAACACATCCAGCCGGGGTGATCTTTGCCATCTTCAAGTTATCCTCTATGTTTCGAATCCACTCATCAGCAGCCAGAGGACCCTAAGACCCATCAAAATATGCGGGACCCAGCTCCCGAAATTGCTTCGCTCCCGGCTCGGAGCGAGGGGCATCTAGAAGTGCCCGGGCAGCTCGAGCAAGTGGAGCATTCTGGACTTGCAGGAGCACGCCCTGCTGCACTTGCATCATCTGAAGCATCATCCGCATCATCTCTCCATTGGTGGGTTCCCGCTCAGGCTCCACATCATGAGGGGGCGCACCACTACCTCCACCACGGGTGAATCGCCTTCCTGCCATCTAATGACACAGAAAACAAAGCAGATTAGACTCATAGCCTATGACTCGGACGTCGAACTTAGTTTATTGGACATTCTAATATTATTATCGTCACTCCGATAATCTCAGTTACAGAAGGACCTGCATGAGCCACCAACAGAACCTGTCACGTCCCGCTTCCCTAAAATGGAGTCGAGACGCGAGAAGGTCCGCACGAGAGTGGAGCTGTGAAGCCCCAAACCCGATAAGCGTCAATAAATATAAGCAGGTCCCTGTAATCACAAACGGAACAACAACAATAACACAAGGAGAGACAGAAATAAAATCTCATATCTCATAATTTGTCCAACATGAAAATTAAGTTCAACAACCAGAAAAGCCACTAGGCTAAAAGAAAGAGTCTAAGGGCCCAGAACAAGGCCAACAAAAAGGAACAACGTAACAAAGTATAGGTGCTACGTACCGACAACAAAACAGTAATCTAAACAAAAGGGAAAGCTCAACGAAGACACTAGGACTGGTCCCCAGTGTCCACGTACTCCTCGCCAAACACAGGCTCGGGCTCGGCGTCAGCAAACACCTCGTCATCTATAATGTACTCAGGCTCAGGGTTTAACATGTGTCACCCAAAAGAGTAAAGGGGCACATGTCAGCAAGTCTAAAAGACTTGGGCAAGGAAACTGAAAGTAAGGCAGCTAACAACCTAGCAGTTATAGTATGCATGACATGTCAGTTATAACATGAGTGCACAAGCAAGGCATGGTGAAACAATAAGTACAAGAGAACAATTATCGGGACAAGTCAAGAGTAGCCAAGCTACTAACAATCTCAATCTTTTCACTAGTCACGTTTCAAGTTGTTTGTAGATGTTTACGTCTTACAGCCGAACGGTTTGGCATTCACGCTGAGTGGCCGCTTAACAACTACCCCAAAACCCAGAGTTTACGCCTTACAACTGCAGTTGCTGATTGGGCAGACTCCCAGTTGATTGGCCGCTTAACTCTTACCCCCAATACCCACATGTGAACGAGCCAGGGTCCTTGCACATGAGCTCAGTAAATGAGCCATGGTTGCCCCGCACAAGAGCTCGTTTCCCGGACCACAATCAGGAGCGTATTTCATTCGGCATAGGGGTGCACCTAGCCTCAATCATTTCACAAGATGTAGCGAAGCTACGCAATCACAGAAACATTTAAAGAATGCAATGACATGACAATTAATTTGCGTACCGATAATGGAAATTAAACATGACATGGTAGTTGTGCAACATGATAAATGTCAGATCTAGCTTCGTTGTCAAGCTAGTTCCTAAATTTGTGCCTATGTGAGTTTCATTTCGTCGCCCAGTCTCTTTTACGCCTACAACAAGCAAATGGCCTAAGACATGGCCCAAAACCCTAAGTGGCAAGTTTTACTTGCCTAGCACCGAGGATGACGATCAACGAGGGTTCGTCTCACGGACGCTAATCTACGGGGAAGTCGCTGTTATGGAGAAACAACCATCAATACAACATTTATTTCATTAGGGTTTCATAAGAACACAAATGGGTTATGCTTAAACTAAAGAATCAAGTATTACCGTGAAGAAGCGGAGGAACGATGCCGAGCAACCACGGCAACAGAAGAAACGCTCCGGGGAACCTAGGGTTCAGATCTGGAATGGATGGGGAAAATCTGGAGAAATGGGTTTTGATGTGGATTTTGGGGGTTTGATGAGATTTTGAGGAAGATGAGAGGTAGAATGTGTTAAGTGAGGGTTTGGATGATGGATTTTGGGCTTGGGATGAAGGAATAAGGGTTTGAGGTAGTAGGGGGCTCAATGGGGGAGAAATTAGGTTTAGAGTTGAAGAAGAAGGAGAAGAAAACGTTTGGGAGGGGTTTAAATAGGAAGTGCTGGCGGCTGCCCAGAAATTAGGGTTTCGACACAGATTAGTCGGTCAAAGAGCAACCACTGACCGACTAGTTTGGGAACTAGTCGGTCGGTTGACCAACGCAGACTGACTAAGTCCAAACAGTAACTCCTGTAAAAAAATAGGATTTAGATTTAGTCGGTCAAAGAACAACTACTGACCGACTAGTTTCGAATCTAGTCGGTCGATGAACGTTCTTAGACCGACTAAGAATGAATAGTACTGGTACCAAAAATAGTTAATGAGTTAGTCGGTTAAAGAAGCATTGCCGACCGACTAGTTTGCAACCTAGTCGGTCAACCAACGTTCTTAGACCAACTAACGATAAACAGTAACTCCTGAGAAATTTATAAAGCCAACTAGTCGGTTCAAGAAGGTTTTCCGACCGACTGGATCGTCATCTAGTCGGTCGGTGACCCTTCTTACACCGGCTAACGTGCACCAAAATTTCCGAAATGGAGCGCGAGGCTCCGGGATCGATTCCTAAGACTCCTAGGCTTGATCTAACAATAAGATATGCTCGATTCCTAAGACTCCTAGGATCGATTCCTAAGACTCCTGTAAAAAAATAGGATTTAGATTTAGTCGGTCAAAGAACAACTACTGACCGACTAGTTTCGAATCTAGTCGGTCGATGAACGTTCTTAGACCGACTAAGAATGAATAGTACTGGTACCAAAAATATTTAATGAGTTAGTCGGTTAAAGAAGCATTGCCGACCGACTAGTTTGTAACCTAGTCGGTCAACCAACGTTCTTAGACCAACTAACGATAAACAGTAACTCCTGAGAAATTT
>JAULAV010005547.1:0-40999 GCA_030789695.1 Scilla litardierei
TGCTTTCCTCCTCAGTCATCAGAAAGGCTTGCCTTCTTGGCGAAACAGCCTGCCGAAAGGCCTGTCTCTGTGGAACAAGAGCTGCTCCACGACCAGCGGGCACAGGGGCTCTCTGCTGCAATGGCGGTGCTGCTACAGGTGCCCTCCAAGGCTGCTTCGACCTCGGACAATCCTTCATGGCATGGGTAGGATCCCCACAGACGACACACTGGCCCAGGAATCTCCTACACTGATCCTTGACGTGCCCGGTCCTACCGCAGAAACGGCAAGTCTTCTGAATAGGCCCTCCTGGCCTCTTGAATTGAGCTGGCTGATTAGGCTTGAAACCAGGCCTAACCATCGCTCTGGCCTGCTCCATAGGCCTCTTCCCAGCACCAGAAACATGTCCCCTCCTCTGACTCAAGTTCAGCTCCTGCCTCCTTGCAGCGACCAGAACCTTCTGATAAGAGTCCAGATCAGAGGAAGACACAAAACTATGGAGCTCCAAAGTAAGTCCCTGCAGGAACCTCTGAGCCCTCTCATCCGCATCCTGCACCATCTTTGGTGCAAACCGACTCAGCCTAGTGAACTCCTGGTGGTAATGATCCACCGTTAAGCTCCCCTGCTTCAGATCAATAAAACGCTGCAGCATCTCCTTCTTAGCAACCTTCGGAAAGAACTCCTCATCAAACCTGGACTTAAAGGTAGCCCAAGCTATCGGCTCCACCAACATCTTCTCTTCCGCATCCCACCAGTTCCGAGCATTATCCTTAAGTTGCCTCTTCGCCAAATCAACCCATCCAGCCGGGGTGATCTTGGCCATCCTCAAGTTATCCTCAATGTTCCTTATCCACTCGTCGACAGCCAGAGGACCCTCAGACCCATCAAAATATACGGGACCCAGCTCCCGAAATTGCTTCGCTCCCGGCTCGGAGCGAGGGGCCTCCAGGGTTGCCCGAGGAGCTCGACCAGCCGGAGCATTCTGGACTTGCAGGAGCACGCCTTGCTGCCCCTGCATCATCTGAAGCATCATCTGCATCATCTCCCCATTGGTGGGTTCCCGCTCAGGCTCCTCATCATGAGGGGGCGCACCACTACCTCCACCACGGGTGATTCGTCTTCCTGCCATCTAGTGACACAGAGAACGAAACAATTAGACTCATAGCTTATGACTCGGACGTCGAACTTAGTTTATTGGAAATTCTAATATTATTATCGTCAGTCCGATAATCGCAGTTACAGAAGAGGACCTGCATGGGCCACCAACAAAACCTGTCACGCCCCGCTTCCCTAAAATGGAGGCGAGACGTGAAAAGGTCGGCTCGAGAGTGGAGCTGTGAAGCCCCAAACCCGATAAGCGTCAATAAACATAAGCAGGTCCCTGTAACCACAACGGAACAACAATAATAACACAAGGAGAGACAGAAATAAAATCTCATATCTCATAATTGTCCAACATTAAAATTTAAGTTCAACATCCAGAAAAGCCACCAGGCTAAAAGAAAGAGTCTAAAGGCCCAGAACAAGGCCAACAAAAGCAACCACAAAACAAAGTATAGGTGCCACGCACCGACAACAAAACAGCAGTCCCAACAAAAGGGAAAACACAACGAAGACACTAGGACTGGTCCCCGGTGTCCACGTACTCCCCGTCAAACACAAGCTCGGGCTCGGCGTCAGCAAACACCTCGTCCTCAACAACGGACCCAGGCTCGGGATCTAACATGTGTCACCCAAAAGAGTAAAGGGGCACATGTCAGCAAGTCTAAAAGACTTGGGCAAGGAAACTGAAGGTAAGGTAAACTAGCAACCTAGCAGTTATAGTATGATGCACGGTAAGTATAGTATGGAAGTGACAAGTATGGGTAGTACACGTAGCAAGTATGTCACGGACGACAAGTAAAACACGGACAAGTACAAGTCAAGTGGTTCACGTCAAGTGAACAGTTAAGTAAACAAGTTGTGCACAGAGATTCCGCCTGTTGGCTAGAATGGCTGATCAGACCAGCTCCTAAGCTCAAGTGACCGTTTATCTCTACCCCTCCACGTGTATCGAGCCAGGGCATTACCCCCGAACACGGAATGCTCGCTTCTGGGACACGAGCCAGGAAGTGTGGTTAACATGTATGGCATAGGGTTATGCTCACGTATAGTGGGTGCCTAGCCGGGAACTAGTAGGTCGGGCATTGGCTATCAACCAACACATGGCCCGCTTCTGGAACACGAGCCAGGAAACACAAGTATTGTAGCGTGTGCTACGAATGCGACATGCAACATGGATAGCATGGATGACAATGTATTCGCGTACCATTAATCAAAATTAAACATGTCATGGTAGTTATGCAACATGGTAAACGACGGTCCTAGCTTCGTTGTCACGCTAGTTCCGGAATTTGCGCCTAGGCGAGTATCATTTCGTCGCCTAGTCTCTTTTACGCCTACAACAAGCAAATGGCCTAATACATGGCCTAAACCCTAAGAGGCAAGTTTCACTTGCCTAGCACCGAGGATGACGATCAACGAGGGTTCGTCTCACGGATGCTAATTTACGGGGGGAGTCGCTGTTATGGAGAAACAACCATCAAAACAACATTTATTCATTAGGGTTTCATAAAAACACAACGGGTTATGAAAACATCAAGAGATCGAGTATTACCGTATAGGAAACGGGAGAATAACGCCGAGCAACCACGGCGACGGAAGAAACGCTCCGGGGAACCTAGGGTTCAGATCTGGAAATGATTGGAGAAGTTTGGAGAAATAGGGTTTTGGGGGATTTTGGGGGTTTGATGAGATTTTGAGGAAGTTGAGAGGTAGAAAGTGTTGAGGGAGAGTTTGGATGATGGATTTTGGGCTTGGGATGAAGGAATAGGGGTTTGGGGAAGTAGGGGGCTCAATGGGGGAGAAATTAGGGTTTTAGGTCGTGAGGGAGAAGAAGAAAACGTTTGGAGAGGTATTTATAGGGATTGGTGGCGGCCAGGGCAAAACTAGGGTTTCCTGCACTGCTTAGTCGGTCAAAGAACAACTGTTGACCGACTAGCTTGAGAACTAGTCGGTCGGTTGACCAACGCAGACCGACTAA
Organism: Scilla litardierei; assembly: GCA_030789695.1. Lineage (NCBI taxonomy): Eukaryota > Viridiplantae > Streptophyta > Magnoliopsida > Asparagales > Asparagaceae > Scilla > Scilla litardierei. The sequence goes on from JAULAV010005547.1 coordinate 3,062, forward strand.
GTGTAAACAGTAACTTGGCTGTACAGAAGAACTAAGAATTAGTCTGTCTGAGTACAAAACTTAACCGACTAGTTTAACAACTAGTCGGTCGAAAGATGAACTTAGACCGACTAAGAAGGAACAGTAACTAGTGTCAAAAATAGTTGATGAGTTAGTCGGTTAAAGAAGCATTGCCGACCGACTAGTTTGCAACCTAGTCGGTCAACCAACGTTCTTAGACCGACTAACGACAAACAGTAACTCCTGAATAATTTAGAAAGCCCGCTAGTCGGTCCATGAAGGCTTGCTGACCGACTAAATCGTCATCTAGTCGGTCGGTTCCCCTTCTTACACCGGCTAACGTGCACCAAAAGTTCCGATATGGAGCGCGGAGCTCCGGGATCGATTCCTAAGACTCCTAGGCTTGATCTAACAATAAGATATGACCGATACGAAGCCCGTCACGAATGAATTGCTCCAAAATCGACGATCCTAAGGAAGGAACGAGAAAACACGACGAAACGATCGAAAATGAAAGTTACGGAGACGATAACCACACATAAGGAGAAAATCCACCAAAACATATAATATAATATAATAAATCCAGATACATGAAAACCAGTCGTTACAAATATGACCAAGCCTTGCGTGCCAACAAATCACATCAGACTCATAAGTCTTAGAATTTGCAATAAGGAAATTTTCATTACACGAGGAATCATACATTGTACTCATTACAATAAATCCTTTAAATACAAACCCAGTACCAATAAGAGTATTATTACAACTTAAGTCCATATTACAATCATGAAAAAACCAGTTATAGCCAAGACCCATTAACACTACCACAGAAATTATATTCCTTCGAATATCTGGAGCGAAGAGGACATCATGAAGTAGGAGAGTGCGGCCGTTGTCCAAGACTAGCTTGCAAGTCCCAACGCCTTTCACTTCAACACGTGTGTTGTTTCCTACATAGATCCACTTCGTTCCTTGGGGTATCCGGTGATACTCCACGAAGGACCGTCTGTCCCTTGCTATGTGGTCGGTGGCACCTGAATCAATTATCCAAAATGGATTAGATTCCACAAGAAATATTGAACTAGAAACACATATGTAACTAGTATATTTACAAGTTACCTCGTCGCCTCCACTCGTACACGAACGAGCATAGTGACCGAGCTTGTTGCACTTGAAGCACTTGATCATCTTCAATTCTTTCTTCTTGTGCCATTTCTTGTGCCCACCCTTATGTTTGGGTTTCTTGGTAGACTCAGGTTGCTTATTACGTTCATTAGTGAACTTTGAACGATCTTTTCGTTTCTTTCCCCCGTGTGAGGAACTAGCAACCATGTGCACTTCTGCACTTGGCTTGGCAGCCGCAAGCCGCTCTTCCTCTAATTCGAGGTGCTTAGAAACCTCGCTGAAAGTCTTGATGCTCTCATTGTGAGTGAGATGCATCTTCATTTGGTCCCACCCATTTGGTAGGGAACGTATGACTGCTTGGATTTGTTGCTCATCATTGAGCACATGACCTGCGTCCTTTAACTCTGAGATTAGATTCGCCATATGTCGCAGATGTTTCCCCATGGAATGATCTGGACATTTTTTGTATGAATCAAACCTTATAGTTAAGGCGCGAAGTTTGGACACCGATGTGCCACCAAACTTCTCCTCTAGCTTGGACCATATGTCCATGGATAGGTCATGCTCTCGGAAGATGCGCATTATGTCATCGGCCATACTGCTCAATAACGTAATGCGGGCTATCTTATTCTTCCGAGACCAAGCATCAAAAGCTTCCTTGTCTCGTCTGTGTTGGGCCGTAGTGCCCAACTCGGGTTCAATCATTACGTTCTTTAGAGTTTCGAGCACTTCTTGCTCCTCTAAAACGTATTGTATCTTGATAGACCAAAGTTTGTAATTATCGCCGTTGAGTTTTTCACCTCTGTTTAACTCAGCGACGATATTCTTTGAAGCGGAAGACATTTTACTTTTAAAATGCTGCAAAAGACACAAAAACCGAAGGTTTGATCAAAAACATTGCATTGAAAAATTCTTAAAATAAATACAATTCCCACTTGAAATGAGAATAGAATATCCCATTTGGATAGTTCTAATTTCAACTCCCACTTGGAATGATATTTACAATTTGATAAGTTACTTTCGAAAAATATTGAAAATGTTACTCTAGAATCAGAAAGGTCACTACATTTCTAATCACCATCTAGAGTAACTTTCAATATTTCCCCGTCACTTTATCAAATGTTAGTACTCTTATAGTACTTCGCAGCGGAAAAGCGTTTTTAAAAACGTATTTTTCAAAACGTATGAAAACGTATTTTTCAAAATTATATATTTCGACTTAGTACCCTTATGATACTAGCGAAATATTCGGCAATCCCTGGCCATTTGTCGGGTAGAGCCGTAGCCGTGCCAAGGCCGGATCCCCCCTTTGGGATTTTTCTGCAAGCCATTATCGCCGGCTCCCATATGGATCCAGGCGCTTCCCCCCGTATGGGAAAATTTTGATGCAGATGACTGTCATTGGCCCCGTATGGGCTAGTTGGCATGTTCGTGTTTGACCAAGGCCTTTTGCCGAATTGGTCGACCAAAACTCCCGGATTGGTCGACCAATACCAATGATCTGAAACCGCTCCCGGCCAGGGCCTCTGCCCTGGCCGAGGCTGGCCAAGGGCCGGCCAGGGCCTCTGCCCTGGCCCCTCTGCCAGGGCCTCTGCCCTGGCCGAGGCCGGCCAGGGCATTGGCCCTGGCCTCTGCCAGGGCCGGCCAGGCCCTGGCCTCTGCCAGGGAGCTGGCCCTGGCCACTGCCAGGGCCAGCCAGGCCCTGGCCACTGCCAGGGCATTGGCCCTAGCCACTGCCAGGGCCGGCCAGGCCGGCCCCTGGCCTTGGCCGAGGCCGGCCAGGGCCCCTTGGCCCTGGCCTGGCCTCGACCAGGCCTGGCCTTGGCCACGGCCAGGGCCCCCTGGCCCTGGCCGGGGCCGGCCGGCCATGGCCCGGCCATGGCCTATTGGCTTAGGCCGGCCATGGCCCTTTGGCCATGGCCGGTCTCCCCCTTTGCATGGGGTGGCCGCATGCACTCCTCCCCCTCGACGGGGTGGTCGTGGTGGTTTTCGTCGTTATTGGCCGTAGCCAACCCCCTCCGCATGGGGAGAGGGGATGCATTGCCTCCATTGCCCATATGGCTATAGATTTTCATGCACCAAAATTCATCTTCCCCGATGGGAATAACCACCATCTTCTTCTCCGGTGAAGCACCCGTTCATCGAGAAAGTAGTTATCCTCCAATGGCCGTGTGCCAAAAAAATAACTTACTTCAAAAAGTTCGTAAACTACGCGCTCCACATGAAGAGAGTGCTCATTCCCTATGAATGGAGACTCAGCATCCATGAAGATAGCGAGTTTTACGATATGAACGGTCGGTTCTTCCCGTCACGGAGAGTTCCTGTCATATCCGTAATGGTAGGAGACCCTAACGTGAAAAGAACAACCGATGCGTTCTCTCCGTCACGAAGTGTTCCTACCATATCCATAATGGTAGGATACCCATTCGTGAAAAAGATAACGACTCATTCATAGTTTCGACGGGGCGACGGTCTGACCGGAGCGAATCCGTATGGCTCTGATACCAATGTAGGATCCTGTCAAAACAGCGTCGTTAGGATCGAAATAAAGTAGAGACTTACGTTTGTGTATGCGGCACGGTAGTCTCTGAACTTTGCCCTCGGATTCGCCACAACGGTCGATACTTCGTCACGGAGGATCGAAGCAGAGTTTCACCGCCTAAATCTCTAACTAGAAGAGGATTTTAATGGAAGGGAGAAGAAGAACATAAGGATGCCTTATGCAAACTTATGGCATGGAAAGTGTGAATGAATGCCTTACCCTTGGGTCCTATTTATAGGCTTTAGGGGTAGTTATTGTAGGAAATAACTAAATATAAGCTAATTAGCCTATATTAGCACATTCATTTATCTTCTTCTTTATCCACTTATCAAGTGCCATTTTGCACTTATAAAGTGGCTTTTTCCACTTATCGAGTGGCTTTTTCCACTTATCGAGTGGTCCTTTTCACATGAGAAAAGGTTCCCTTCGTGCACGCCTTCGTGCACGCGACATCTGAGGTCCGTATACCCTCATACATCCCCTCATGGGTGTATTTATGTCGTCCATATCCAACATTACGAAGTAAGACGGGATAACCGATTGAAGATTCGAGCCATGATGAATCCCTCGGAGGTCAAGAAGAAAGCTTTGGTGTTCAATACCAATTCGTCATCCTCTGAAAGTGATGAATCCGAGAACGAGATGGATTTGGGTGAAATGGCCCAAATGGCGAAGAAGTTCCAACGCTTCTTCCGCAAAGGTAAATTTCCCTCCAACAAACGTTTTGAGTCTACTAATGCTACTTCCTCTCTTTGTTATAAGTGTAATAAGCCAGGGCACATCAAGAGGGATTGCCCAATGCTAAACAACAAAGAAAAATGGAAGACACTAAAGTACCACAAGTCCAACAAGAACAAGAAAGACAAGAAGAAAGGACTCGTCGGTACCTTTGATGACTCAAGTGATGACTCATCAAGCGATTCCGATGATGAGAAGGGTGAGAGCACCCACATGTGTTTCATGGCACTTGAAGACCCACTCTCGGATGAGAGTGATTCCGATACGGATAACACCGAGGTACCCAAGAGAAAGAAGAAGAGCAACAAATGCCTTATTAGCTCTAAAGGGAAAGGATAGATTCTTGATAGCGGTTGCTCCAAACACATGACGGGAGATCCCTCATTGCTCTCCGAAGTGATTAGCATCAAAGATGGTGCAACGGTCACTTTTGGAGGTAATCAAAAGGGAACCATCATTGGAGTAGGTATCGTTGGTAATCCTTCCAAACCCCTAATTACTAATGTTTATCTTGTTAGTGGTTTATGTCACAACCTCATTTCCATAAGTCAACTTTGTGACAAAGGTTACAAGGTTAACTTCGGAGAAGGATTGTGTACTATTGTTGATTGTGATTCAAATGTTCTATTTTTCGGTATTATGCGTAAAAATATTTATTATTTAAGCTTGCCTAAAACCGTAGAACATTGCTTAGTTGCTAACACAAGTGGACAACTATTATGGCATCGCCATTTTGGTCATGTTCACTTCAAGCACTTATATAAGTTAGCTAAGCATGATCTAATCAAAGGTTTTCCTAAGATTGTTTTAATATTTTTAATAAGAAAAACTTTTGTGATTCATGTCAAAGAGGTAAACTAAGTAAATCTTCATTTAAGCTTAAAGAAGGGATTACTTCTCAGAGGCCCCTGGAACTTCTACATCTAGATTTATTTTGGGCCAACTAGAACCGCTTCTTTAGGTAATGCTCATTATGGACTAGTTGTCGTTGACGACTTTTCTAGATTTACTTGGGTTTCATTCTTAACTAATAAGAATGAAGCTCATGAAGAGTTTACCAAATTTGCAAAGAAGATTCAGAATCTTTTAGGATCCACCATTATCACTATTCGTAGTGATCATGAAGGAGAATTTGAGAATGAGTCTTTAACTAAGTTTTGTGATGACTCCGGGATAACTCATAACTTTTCCTTTCCTCGTGCACCACCACAAAATGGTGTTGTAGAAAGAAAGAATAGGACTCTTATTGAGTGTGCTCGCACTATGCTCCATGATAGTCATTTAGGACTACAATTTTGGGCAGAAGCGGTGCACACGGCATGCTATGTGCTCAATAGGATCCTAGTGAGACCCCGAACAAACAAAACTTTTTTTGAGTTGTTTTATGATAAAAAGCCTCAAGTGAAATATTTTCGTGTCTTTGGTTCAAAATGTTTTATAAAGAACACCTTTGGTAATTTAGACAAATTTGAGCCAAGATCCGATGAAGGAATTTTTGTTGGATATTCCACACGTAGCAAAGCCTATCGGATATACAACAAAACTTCTTCAACGATTGAGTAATCACTTCACGTATCTTTTTATGAAGATTTTGACTTTCCTCATGTTGATGATGATATTGTAGAGATTCTTTGTGACTCTCTTAATAATGTTAAGATTAATGATAATATTGTTGAGACTAACACTTCTAACGAAGTTGTTGAAGTTGTCCTAGTGATCCAGGTTTACCCAAAGCTTATCCAACCGTTCGCAACCATCCCCATAACCAAATTATTGGAGATATTGGTGTGGGTGTTCGAACGAGATCACGAATTGAAGAATTCTCCCATTGCGAATTCGTCTCTACCATTGAGCCAAAGAACATTCAAGAAGCTTGTGAGGATAGCTCTTGGATAGTGGCAATGGAAGAAGAACTAGCGCAATTCGAGAGAAACGAAGTTTGGGAACTTGTACCTCTTCCAAGTGGTCACCAAGCTATTGGGACCAAATGGATCTTCAAGAACAAGACGGATGAAAACGAGGTAATCACACAGAACAAAGCAAGGTTAGTAGCTCAAGGCTACCGGCAAGAGGAAGGTATTGATTTCGAAGAATCTTTTGCCCCGTAGCTAGATTAGAAGCTATTAGGTTGCTTTTATCTTTTACATCCCATAAGAATATTAAATTATTTCAAATGGATGTTAAAAGTGCATTTTTAAATGGATTTGTAAATGAAGAAGTCTATGTTTCTCAACCTCCCGGTTTTATTCATGAGAAATTTCCAAACCATGTTTTCAAACTTAAGAAAGCGTTGTATGGATTGAGACAAGCTCCTAGAGCTTGGTATGATAGCCTTAAGACCTTTCTTTTGAATTTAGGTTTTAAAATGGGAGAAGTTGATTCTACACTCTTCATAAAGATTATGAAAATGACATTCTTTTGATTCAAGTTTATGTAGATGATATTATTTTCGGTTCTACTAACTTTAATCTTTGTCAAGAATTTTCCAAGTCTATGAAGGATGAGTTTGAGATGAGCTACATGGGAGAGCTCACCTACTTCCTTGGATTACAAATTCGACAAATGGAGAATGGCACTTTCATACATCAGACAAAGTACACATGGGAGCTTATTAAACAATTCGGGGTGGAATCGTCTTCAAGCAAAAGGACTCCCATGAGTACTACTACTCATCTACACAAGGATGAAAGAGGAAAAGATGTAGACGTTCGTCTATATCGAGGTATGATCGGTAGCTTACTTTACTTAACCGCTAGTAGGCCCGATATCATGTTTTCTGTATTTATATGTGCTAGATATCAAGCAAGACCTAAGGAGTCACACTTGATTGCGGTTAAACGAATATTTCGTTATCTCAATCAATCCCTAGATTATGGGTTACTTTACCCTAAGTCTAGCACGTATGAGTTAATCTCATAGAGTGATGCTGACTTTGCCAGATGCAAGTCCGACAGGAAAAGTACTAGTGGCACATGTCATTTCTTAGGAAATTCCTTAGTTTCTTGGTTCTCTAAGAAACAGAATTCGGTATCATTGTCCACGACTGAAGCGGAATATATTGCCGCGGGTCTTGCATGTGCACAAGTTCTTTGGATGAGACACACTCTTAGTGACTATGGTGTCAATTGTGAAACTTGCCCTATCATGGTTGATAATCAAAGTACTATTTGTCTTTCCAAGAATCCGGTACACCACTCCCGTACCAAACACATAGACGTGAGACACCATTTTATAAATGATCATGTAGCTAAGAAGGACATCATCTTAGAGTACATTGAAACCCAAAAACAAATTGCCGATATCTTCACTAAACCTCTTAAAGAAGATTCATTTGTGAGGTTGCTTGGAGAATTGGAAATTATGGGTGAATCTGAAATCTAGAAGCTCAATTTTCATGCTATAACTCCTTATTGAGCTCATATTTTTGATTGTCTTTCTTCATGTGCTTTATTGTTTTATGAGATTAAGAAAGGCAATTGTGACTTATTTGATTTCATGAGTTTTCGAAGTTGATTGGAGTAATTTGTGTTTCAATGAATTTATTGTTTTCATAATGATTTTAAGATATATTTGTGATTAGAGTATAGGTCCTAGGGTGAGTGTTCTTATTCTCTGGAATTCTATCTCACTGTGCATTTTTGGACCAGGACAGACGACTGTGTTTCTTTTGACAGTCGACTGCCCTACTCTATATCCTCTATATGAAAATTGGTATCTTTCGCACAGCCGACTGATGACTGTTTTACAGTCGACTGTTAGCTTAACAGGCAACTGCAATTTAGTTATCAGGCGACTGTACTCTCTGTCGAATTTTTACAGTGTTCTCTGTTATTCTTGTGATCTGTATTAATTCTCGGCCAGTCGACTGTTGTGTATATGTCAGTCGACTGTCCAGTGGACAAGCGACTACATTATACTTGCCAGTCGACTGCCCATCTTTCTGAGCTTTAATTTTATCACTTCATCCAGTCGACTGACTTTTGTTCATCAGTCGACTGTCATATGATGTGTCGGTTCATGTGATTTGATCCGAGCCGTCGATTACTTGATCCAACGGCTCAGATTGATTTCCCCTATTTTATATTCAGTCGACGCGATCACTCCCCACGTCGATTTTCTCTCTCCTACGCTTCGACCGTTCAACTTCACGCTCGTTTTTCTCTACAAAAACGATCGATTTCGCTTCTTCAACCGTCGATCTCCTCCTAATCGTCGTTGTCGATCGTGTTCTACCGTTGTCTTTGATCTTCTTCTCCGCGATCGTCTGTATTCCCTCAGTTGGTTTGCTTTCTCTCTCTTGATCTTCGTTGTTTCCTTTTGTTGCCCTAGTTTCTCCTTCTCTTGTTTCCATGGCTCCTAAACCTAAGGGAAAAGAGAAGATCGCTGCTTCTAAACAACCTAGGGCTCCTAAGAAACTCATTGCCAAGAGAAAGAAACCCTATATAGCTCGAACCAAGCATGCTCGGTCTCCTGTGCGTTCGTCATCGCCGGGTTACTCACCTTCTTCTTCGTCTAGCGATGCTCAGCCCTTGATTCATCGTCAGCGCAAGCCTACTGGTGTTCACATCAGTGAGCCTGCTGCTGAGATCCCTCATGTGTCTCCTTCTGTATCCAGTTCGTCTGAAGAGACTCCTGCTGTACCCCCCTCTGATCCCCTGGTTCCTGTTTGCCGAGACGACCTTTGTCTGGCAATGTTTCACTCTCTCCTAGGGATCAACCTACTTAGGGAGCGGTACATTGCTTTCCCCGCATTCACTGCTGAGAGACTATCTGACATTCTTTCCGCTACTCACCTGGCCGATCTTTTTCGCTTCTCTCAGAGCGATTCCCCCAGAGCCTACCCATTTTTGGTGAAGCTCTTCTATGTGAACCGCGTTCGCGGTGAGTATTCGACTACCGGCATCCTTGATACTGTCATCCAGGGAACCCACATTCAGATCACATACACACTCTCTCTCTTAGGGACTATTCTTAGGATTCCTTCTGTCGGTTCCCTCCCCACTGATATCTGCATCTCTGAGATTGACGATCTTGACCAGTCTGTTCTCCGGGATATGTTTCGAGAGGTACCTTTAGCTCTTGATTCGGGTGTCAGATCATCTATGTTCTCTGCACGTGGTTGGGCTGTTCACCTAGTGGTGAAGTCCAACATACTGCTGAGATATGGATCGTCTGACCAGCCGTCTCAGGATATACTAAAGTGTATGTATGCTATTTTCTCTGGCATGCCCGTGAACTGGACCGGTGTCCTCCTTGACAGGATGGACAAGGTTGAGTTCACGTCCTCCTTGTCTCACATTCCCTTTGGTGGTCTTTTGACTCGTGTCTTCCGTCACTTTGGTATTGACTTGACCCGTTACGAGCCCATGCCCTTTGGCCCTCTCCTCGACGCTTCTGCGAAGTCGAAGTCCTCTTCGGCTCTGCAGACTGCCTCGAAGAAGAGGAAGACTACTTCAGCTCCATCCTCATCCACTGTGCCTCCAGCTGATTTGCCTTCATCATCATCTTCTCCACCGTCTCCGGATACTCTTTTGTCGATGATCTCTGGTATTTACAGGCTGCTGTCTCTCTCTCTCTCCTCCATCAGGGAATTCCCTTCCCTGAGGATTTGAGACAGTATCTCCCTCAGCCTCATGTGCCTCTTCAGCCTTCTGGTGTCATTGAGCCTCCTGGTGTTGCTTCTACACAGGATGCTTCTGTTGCTGCTTCTGTTGCTCCTTCTGACCATCCTCCAGAGGACACTCCTGCTGCTTCAGAGCCTGCTTCCTCGTCCGCAGCCCCTGGAGACGCTCACCCTTAGATCGGTGATTTTGAGTGATGTTATTTTGAGTGATGATATATGTTTTGTCTGTGTATGATGGATGATGTTGTCTGCGACACTTTTATATATGTATGATGATATACTTTGATGTCGTCATGATGATGTATTTTTTTGACCATGATGTATCTTTTTGGGATGGCCATGTTGATGACCATCCGTTGATGTACTCAGCTGCTTTATATCTATATATATGATGTTGCACCCTCTTTTGTGTCACACTTTGCTTTATTGCTTATCGTATCTGTGTGATGTATGTTATGTTGTCTCCATGTATGCTTCACTCTTCTTGATGTGCTTTTGAGACAATACACGAATTTGATATTGGTTAATTCATGCTCTTTCGTTGATGTGATGAATTTGTGAAAATTATTTTCTTTTTGAATATCTAAAATGTTGATATTGGATTTCAATTCCATTACTCACATGTGTATATGATGAGATTTTATGAGTTTTTGATTCGATATATCTTTATACTCCTTGATTGTTGTTAGTTCGTATTTTAGCACTATTATTGTTGTTGTTATTTGCTCCCACCTTTTTGGATAATGCCATAGGGGGAGAGAAATAAACATACAAGATTCATAATGGATGTGCTAAGTATGTTCTAACGCTTGAATCTAAGATTTTCGTTGCCTTAGATTCAGGGAGAGTAAGATTACAATGAATAGGGATTTTATTTCCTAGATTTCTTGAATTAAATTCATTCATATCTCACTCACTTGCTTCAATTGCTATGTAGATGCTCTAATATTTGTTGACTAACTTGATTGGCATCTATGTAGGGGGAGTAAGTTTTTTATTACGCACAACTATTTATCTTTTTGTTTTTGTTTGTTTGTCATCATCAAAAAGGGGGAGAATGTTGAGTATTTGACTTTTCCCTACTTGGTGTTAATGATGAGCAAACATAAATACTTGTGACTAATCCCCTATTTTGCAGTTAATCCATTGTCTAAGCTTACTATGATGATCAACTAGCAATGGATGACTCACAAACGTGATTGGAGGCAAATGATTTGAATTGGATGATCGTAGATTGATGTTTGAAGCTCCGTAAAGACTTCAAGCTCATACCAATGTAATTTTTCTTTTATCTCTTCTAGTATGTAGCTTAGAAGTAGAACTTTGATAGAGCACTCACACACATCTTCATTCGGTCATAGGACATCTCTAGACCTTTGTCCTTTGATCCCAATTCAATTCTCTTTTGTTTGTGCTAGGATTGTTCATAACAGCCGACTGCTTAACAGTTTACAGTCGTCTGTCTCAAAAACAGTCGACTGTGTTTTGTTCTACAGTCGCCTGTTATGCACAGACTATTACAATACAGTTTAGGGCCTTCTCTGATTATTTCGCACAGGCTACTGTTGAACGATTCACATGCGCATGTCCTTGTGACAGTCGACTGTGTGTTGTACATTAGTCGCCTGTCTCTCCTTGCTCAAACTCTGTTTTGATCTCACTTCTACGGTCAGTCGACTTATGCTGTATATACAGTTGACTGTCTATTAGATCAGTCGACTGTCTATGCTGCAACAGTCGCCTGTCTGTAAATCAATTCTTTGATTCAGCTCTTTGGAAATTTTCATGATTGTGACAGTCATCTGTTTAAGGTTATACAGTCGCCTGTTTTGATTAACAGTCGACTGTGTTCCTTGCATCAGTCGTCTGTCCTGTGTCTTGTGAGATTTCTAGTATTTTATCTAACTTACTCTTCTCTCGGCCAGTCGCCTGTCGAAGAATGTACAGTCGCATGTTGGTTTAACAGACGACTGTCTTGGCTTAATCAGTCGATTGTCCACGTGGTAAGTTACCGTCATGAATTCTCACCTACCCTTGCTGACTGTGCAACAGTCGACTGTGGATTGTTCAACAGTCGACTGTCGCGAGTTCAGATTATATCCGTTGAGATTTTTCTCACGGATTTCGATTGGGTTTTTGCCTAAACTGTTTTGTGGATTTGAGAAAGCTATAAATAGAGCTTCTACTGTTTCATTGGAAGGTTACTCATTCATTGCAAAATCCTTCAAGCTTTCATTTCCAAAGATTAAAGCTTTCAAATCCAAAGCCCTAAGTATTTCCAAATCTTGTTCTCTTGCTCTCCAACCTAGAACCAAAGATTGATCTTCTAGGCAATTGGTGCAGTCAAGAGAAAGGGCTTTTCTCCTCTCTTCCAAGAGAGTTCTTCAATACACATCACACTTCTCCTTTAAGTTCTACTTCAAGGCATAGGTGATTGTAAGTGTTGCTTTCAGATTTCATAACTTCTTTATTTGAATTGTGCTCTCGGTTGTCAGAGTGGTTTTTTGCTTGCTCCCTGGTTGTGGGAGTCAAGGACATCGATTGTATTCGATTGCACTTGTAGGGTTGCTACAAGTGGGTTTTAAGGAAACCTCAAGTTATGGTTCTAACTTGAGTATCCGGTGGTATCCGGGTGGTAGGGACGTAGGATTACCGGGAACAAGTCGGGAGTTGACTTGGGTAATCCGAACCCTTGAAACATATCTGCGTTTGTGTGTGTTTCTCTTTGGGTTGTTTTCTATTCCGTACTATTTGTTGGATTGCATTTTATTTGGCGTAAATTCCTTTTAAATTTGCATAAACACTATTCAACCCCCCTTCTAGTGTTTTCCCCATAGACAGGGTCCTTACAATAAGAACTTTACTTTGGATGATCAAGAAAACATGGCCAAGAAAGATTTAAATTATTGAAATACTTTTGGCCAAGAAAAGGAATTTTTTACTTAAAAACTTTTGGACTTTAAAACACTTTTTCCCTTGAAAAATTGATCATTAATTGTTACAAAAATCCTCAGCAACCTCAGCTTATAAAGGGGTGAAAATCTGATGGAAATAGTTTCCAAAACACCCATCCAACAGATTAAAAACAGCTTTTCGTAAATCGTGGAAGTGTGTTTTCTGTCCATTGGGCTGTCGGTAGTCGACTACTGTACAAATGGTAGTCGACTATTCAAACAACTGTAGTCGACTCCCGGAACAACTGTAGTCGACTATTTCATGGGACAAAGATTTCCCAATGAAAAGTAGTCGACTCCAATTCAAGAAGTAGTCGACTATCGACTATCAAAAGAATCTAAAAGTTGACCTTACCTAGAGCCTATCTCTTCAACAATTAGTCGTCCAACAAACCGTTAATCGACCTCTCTTCAACCTGTAGAGCTAACAAAAGCTTAGATGCCTTGGATTCAGCTTAAGAAAGGTCCAATTCCAGTGACGCTGAAGTGCCAAAGCGACCCCAATGGGAGATGAAAGTCACCTTGGCTGGAAAGGTGATGAAGATTAAGATATTTTTCCAATCATAACTTTGCTTGGAAGGTTCATGATGAGGTTCAGCTTTTCGTAAATCGTGGAACTGTGTTTTCTGTCCGTTGGGCTGTCGGTAGCCGACTACTGTACAAATGGTAGTCGACTATCCAAACAACTGTAGTCGACTCCCGGAATTACTGCAGTCGACTATTTCATGGGACAAAGATTTTCCAATGAAAAAGTAGTCGACTCCTATTCAAGAAGTAGTCGACTATCAACAGATACATAGGATACGACTTGAAAAATATTTTAAAACATTTTAAAAATATTTTGAAATAATTTTTAAAATATTCCTATATATGTGTGAGCTTCTAGCAAAGCCTTAATAAGCTAAGACAGAAGAATAAAAAAACATCAAATGTATTTTTAAAATGAAGACCGTTTGATGCATTCTTACTTTCCAATCTCTTTATCTTGCTCCAATTTATCCATGGCCTTGTTTAGCTCATCACTAATCCATTGAGTGCTTCATTTGATTTTTTTCTTAAGCTCCTGCAGTCAAAGATATTGATGCAAACATTTGTTCATCATCAAAATCACACGGGACGAGACTCAATATCTCAACATTCCCCCCCCCCCCCCCCCCCCCGATGATGACAAATATTCATGCATAATAACCAAAAAATACTTACCTATCCTGCAACACATTGTATTAGAAATCAAATATACCATGTGTAAGTGTTGCAAACATATGTAATTATGCATGGCATCTAATATCTCTCTCTCTCTCTGTTGTGTTCTCTCCCTAGATATCCAATTAAAGTGTTCTCTCCCTTTTTGAAAATCATATAATCTTTAATATCGTTCTCCTCCACATGCAAATTTTTCTTCATAGATATATGCTTGATAATATATTATGTGTTTAAGCATGAAAAATAATTTTACAAAAATTCTTAGCAAAAGCTTAGCTCCCCCTACAAATAAGCTCAGTAAATTTAATTCTTCCCCTGAGATTACGAAAATTTTGAATTTTGGAGGCAAGCAAGCAATCTTCTAATCCCCACAAATATATTTGAGTACATGAAAATCAAAAGTTATTGGTTCTCTATACTTTCAAGTCCATGGGGTTAGTAATCACAAATGATATCAAACTTTAAGGAACCAAACCCATTTGGGTTTAGATTTCCTATCGTAAGAAAATCTATAATCATTGCGATAATGAACCTTATTAATAAACACATAAACATACTCATCCTTCATTTGGATGGTCCCTCTCTTAGGTATCCAAATTGTGACGAATCCATTTATGGTTTTACTGACCCTAGAATGATGAGTAGACTTAACATTTTGATGGGTCTTATATCCTAGGGAATGTTTGCTACTTGAGGAAATCTGTGAGCTAATTACATCGTCTAATTTTTTTTACCCTTATTGAATCTAGCAACATTCCTACATAAGTCTTCATGTTTGGCCGTAATAGCGGTCAAAGTATTTTCTAAGTTACTAAACCTATCTTTAAGCTCTTTATACTCTATACTAAGGTTCCTATTCAATTTTTCTAATTTCTTATTCTTGCTGCCCAATTATATATTTTCTTTCCTAATCTTTTCAAATTCAAGATTAGAAAAACTAGTATTACAATATTTATGTGTTTTCTTAATAGTAAGAAGTTCTCTTAATTTGTTCGCATACTCGACATAAAGTTTGTCATACTTTTCCTCCTAATCACACTCATCATCACTACTCTCACTAGAACTAAAGTGTGAGTCATAATATTTTACCTCTTTGTCATCCTTGGCCATGAAACACATGTATGTCCTCTCTTTCTTTTCTTCTTTGGATGAGGATATTGATGAAGATTCAAAGCTTCCATCCTTGTCACTACTATCCCATGCGACAAAAGCCTTTCTCTTTGTCTTTTTGAACTCCATCTTGTCCTTTTCTTTTCTCTTTACAGGTGGGCAACCACTCTTTAAATGCACTCGCTTGTTACATTCAAATCAAACAAGATCATTAGTTAATCTATGACTTTGGTTTTGAGACTTACATGCCTTTAGGATTTTTCGAGACCCCTTGGAAATGAGAGCAAGTTGCTCTTCGATCTAATCTTCGGACTTCTCCGTTTTCGAAGTGGCTTTGCGGGTTAGGCTCTTTTTCCTCTTGGCTTCCTCTTCATCTTTTCTTTATTGGAGTTGGCTGATTAGGAATGAATATTGCATATTATACCCCTTAACTATCGTCATTTTGTGCATAGATCGTATCCACTTTAGCTCCAAGGTGTGTATAATAATGATAACATTAGTTTCTGGAGCTCATTCTTTATTTATGTGCAAAATGCTATTTTTATTGACCTTATATGTTTTCTCATATTTTTCATGTGAAGAGGATCACCTCACGAGTCCAGTGCATATTTTTGCAGATTTTTAAGAGCTCGAAGAACCCATCTACAATTTTTGGAAGAAAACAATTAAAGAGTTTTTGGGCCAACACAGTCGTGTGTTACACTCTATACGGTCGTGTGAAGTGTAACACTAGCAGCACATTTGAGAGCAGCTCATATGGTCGTGTGCACCGTCGCACAAGACTGTGTGGTAACTGAAGCCAAGGATCAAGGCAGCAGAAGCAACCCCGCTACATAGTCGTGTTGACCAACGACAAACAGTGCCAGATAGTGGATAACAAGAATGATAACTGGAGATTTGGAGCCACACAGTTACACGGTTGTGTCATATCAACACGACCGTGTCGATTTAATCTGAAGCCCAAGGAAAGGAGACTGTGACATCGTGTCACGACTGTGTCACGGTCGTGTCGATGTTGCGGCTGCCGATTTCTGGGCAAATCTGCTGCGATTTTTAACCCGTTTTTGGACCCGATCTTTAATACTACGAACTCGATCATTGGATGGAGAATTGAAGGGTGTGGATTCGACCAATAGAGTGTATATAAACCTGATGTTAGGGGATTAGCAGACATCTTCTTCTTCATTCTTCTTCTTATTCTTTTATTTCTAGGTTTATGGTTTATGATTTGGGGGAAGTTGATCGCGCCCGGATATACACCTGGAAAACGACTGTAGTCTTATCGCAAGCGCACGGTGTAGTGGTGAGCGGGTATCGAACACAAGGAGGACAATTGACGGTGCTCTATTTTAATCACCTAGCTATTGCTGGTAGAATGGAATGGTTTCGAGAATATTGTCACGGTCGTTTAATTAACAATTCGAATTCTATATAATAAAAGCGTCTAGGGCCAGGGAATCCCCACAAAGGATCGTTATTTATCTTTGTAAATCGTGAATCTCAGTGTTGCAAGGCTTGAATTGAGGTCAACTAGTCGTAATTGAATAGAGAACCAAGCTCACGCTCTCGCGCTATTACCGGTCTATAGCAACCTAGATTAGGGCCCACTCTCGTGCAAACCCTAACCTAAACCGCTAGCATGAAGATCGACATCATCGTCCAATCGCACCTCGAGCCCACTCTCGTGCAAACTCGAGTTACGATCTAGGTTATGATAGTTCATATTCGTCCAATTTCTTGCAAATGAATATGAGTATAGATTTATAATAACAATCCTAGCTTTGGTCCAATCTCTTGCAAACCAAGTCTAGAAAATCTCGATTATAAACCTAAATCGAATATATAGGCCTTTTCATCGATTGAAATCCAATCTCTTGCAAACCCCAATCAATGAAAATTCCTAGATACTCGTAGTAAATCAATCATAACCCAACCATCTATCAATCTTAGCAAGAAATCAATTCGTTCATCACAATTCTAAAATCGGATCCATAGGGTTCATCCCCATGCCATAGAACGACGGAACTACTCACGATTAATCATGGCAATCACAGAAATAACGAATAAAATCATATAGCAATTCATAGTTGAGAGAAAACAATTCACAAAAACTAGAAATTTTGATAGAAAGAACAAATCAAATCCCTAATCTTCAATCTCCAGTTGAGGATTTCAATTAGAATAATGCTCAAAAACTATTTTCAGGTCTCTCCTAAAACTAGGAAGAAAACTAGCTTAAATACAAGCCAAAGTCGGCTAGAAAATCCTGACAGATTTGCCCCTGGCGCAGCCCAGAACCCTAATTCGCGATACAGGCAGACTGCGCCACTCGGTCGAGTGGAACATGTCACTCGGTCGAGTGACGGACCCAAAGAAAAACAGAGATATTGGTGTTTTTGGGGGTCTATCGCTCTGTTCCACTCGGCCGAGTGGAATTCTTTACTCGGTCAAGTGGGCTTTCTCACTCGGCCGAGTGAGTCTTCTGCTGATCTTCTTCAAACTTCGGAGAGTCGGCTGAGATCTCAGGAGAAAACCCCTGTCGTACTCGGGCGAGTGGACTTCTTCACTCGGCCGAGGGAGATCTTTCACTCGCCCGAGTGGACTTTGACTCCATGTGCTCATGTATCCGTTGTACTCTGCCGAGTACGTTCCTTCACTCGGCTGAGGGAGCTGTCTACTCGGCCGAGTGGGCTGTTTCTGGAGTCCTATTCTCCTCCTCGCCTCCTCGTCAATTCTATTAATCTTCTTCTTCTTCCGCTCATCATCTAGTGCTGCTAGCTCCATGATATGGTCACAGGCGGTGCTCCAACATGCGCAAAAGTCCCTTGATCTCGTTTATGCTCCAGACCGCTCCATATTTCCTGAAATCCGACAAAAACAAGAAATAGTGAAAAGCAACGGAATATCGTCAAATAATCGTGAAAAACACAATATGGGCGATCGAAATGACATGCAAACATGTCGAAAAAAGGTGTAAAATAAGGAGCGATCAAAATCCCCCAAGCTTACCTCTTACTCGTCCTCGAGGAAGATGAGTAAAAAGGAGAATCCGGCGGGGAAAAATAAGGAAAAAGGGAAGGAGAAGATAGAATAGAAAATGAAGCTGGAGGTGCTTGATCATTTTCTCAGGACGTGGAGCTGCTTATTAAAATAGCACACGACGAATAAAAACATGCCAAAAAATTTTATCTCGATATCATGATCATATATAAATGCATTCGATATAGAAACCAAGAATATCAAAACGATATGAAACACGAAATCATTCTAGAATTAGCGTCGTCTGAGGCATCCAAAGTAATATATGTAATCATAGATTGCACACTTTTCAATTGATCGCTTTTTACTTGGAGTATAAGAGGCATCACACATTATGGAGCAATAAGAATAGAAAGAAATGGTTTTCATGAAATGCATGCCAAATTTCGATTCATGGAATTCGTAATACGGAATTCGTAATACTCCAAGTAATCTCCCTGAGTATAAAAAATTACCTAGTTTAGGTCGTCATGCACAGACAGGTGGTCACTCTCTCTCACAGCATTGGATCCTCTCCCCAAGCTTATCTATAAGCGTGGTGGCATCAAATAGAACAATACGACTTTTCCCATTTTTTGAAGATCCAGGAAAATAAAAGAGGGAAGAAAGAAAGCAAGCAAGAAATGGGATCGTGTATATACAGATGAACTTCTTTTTGTTTTTCTTTTCTCCTTATCTCTCTCTTTTTCTTTTTTTCTTTTGTTTTTTTTCTGATAGACCAATATACACAATAACAATCCTGAATCAAAGATAGAGAGATATGCATGTATTCTTTTTTTCTTTTGATTTTGGGGTATTGGAGCTTGGATTTTATAGCAAGGGGAAGATGCCAATATAAGATTTGCTAAGGGGATTTTCACTAATGATTTTAAGTATAGAAATGATGTTCAAGATATGTGGAGAAAGAAAAATATGTAACACTGTTTTGAATGTGCACGACAACTTTCAGCAGTGTAATGTAATCTACTCAGTTTGAATTCAGAATGTAAACTAATCCAGTTATATCAAGAAAGCATACATTCAATCAACCGGGAAGGTGAGCGTACAATTTCATGCAAATAGAAGTGATAGCAGACAACAAAGTAGAACTCCAAATATAGGCAATCAATGCGTGAAGCTTGGTGTGTTTTCTATGAAAAGTATACAATATAAATCTTCAGACTCAGTTAATGGTAGAATTTCATTCACAATCATATAATAAAGATGCAGGTTACTATTCTCGAATGCATGGCAACGTATAGCATATGATATCTGAAATAAAAACGATGGCATAGCAAGAGAATATGCATATAAAAGTAAGCTAACTCCAAGTCATCGTCATCACAGAAAATTTATCTCTAGCAAAAAAGGATAAAAGAAATAAGGATAAAGGAAAAAAAGAACTACTATACATATGCAGCACACACGAAAATAAGAAAACGTGATGCATGAGGAAAAATATGCAAAAGTGGGTGAAAATAAGTGGAAAATAAAGAAAGGTGGAAAAAAATGAAGATAAAAATGAAGAAAACGAAAAGTGCGTGAGACAGTCACTCCCCCAAGCTAAATTGCACAGTGTCCTCAATGTGCTAAGTGTGGCACAAGGAGAAACATGATGGGGGTGGGTGGGTGAGGATGCATACATGATAAAGGATGAAAAATGAAAGAAAATGCGATGGAAATGCAAGTGATGAGTGCAGAGATCAAGGTGATGCAATGTAACAGTCCCAGAAATAACTCATCTCTCCCAGAATGATATAGACAAATCTGAACAAAAAGTGACCAAAATGTGTGGAGAGGAGGGGTGCAAAATCGACAGAAAAGATTATATCAATCACAACAAAGGCAAAAATATGAGAGGCATCAAGTGTGTGCCTAAGCAGGTGGTGGATCACCAGCACTGCCCTGTAGTGGGGGAGGTGGTGGTGGCGAAGGCTGCTGTGAAATGGGACGGATAGCGACAGGTGGAGGCTGTGGCAGACGCGTAAGAATATGGTTCAGGGTAACCTGAATACCAGGGAATAGAGCGACGCGAGACTACACAGAGCTAACGATGGGGGCGAGAGCACGAAAATCTCCTCTGAGCCCACTAACGTCCCCCTCTAAAGCACGTAGGTGCTGAACGAAGGTGTCGGGGGCGGGGGGGAGAGGGTCAAACAGGTGGGGGTCGGGGCTGCCGCACACGGCCAGCTTATACAAGTGGGGCCACTACTGGGTGAGGGTGTGGTGATGTACTCGCTAAAAGACGTTCAGCCTCTGTGGGAGGCTGAGACGCATGGATGCTCTCAGAAGTGCGAGCAGCGACAGAATCTAAAGTGGTGAAAGTGGGTAAGAAGGGTGGAGAGGTCGCTGACACAGAAATAGGGACAGACGTCACGACGCTCTCAGTGAAGACAGCGGCAGCAGAGACGGAAGTTTCGACGACTGGGTAGGTCATGAGATCAGTAAAAAATGACTCTCCAGGGGTCGAGAAATCTAGTGATGACGGGGTCTCGGCCGTCGAAATAAAGGAAGGCTCGCCTCTCTCAAAAACAGTGGTGGTGGCGCTCTCAAAACTCACATAAGAAATAGGATCAGAGGTCAACGGCATAGAGGTAGTGGTGGTGGACTCAGCTAGGGTGCTCCCAACATAGACAGAAGTGTGGACAGAAGTGAATGGAGCAGTGCTCAAATCTGGTGCAGGCTGAGGGATAGGGATCTCCAGGTCCAGAGGTGGTAGGAGGGGCTCCTGGTCATCACCCTCGGGCTCAAGCACATATGCAGCTGGGATGAGGAGCTCCATCTTTGGTCTCCACACCCCTCCTGCAGGTCCAATGTGGGTCCGAGCGGGGCTCAGAAGCACCATATAATCTGTACCAAAAGGACCAAGCAGCCAAACCCAGTGGTGCTGACCGTGAGTACGCAACATCCTCATGCGGGCCATGACATCTATGGAAAGGGAGGTGGGGCCCGTGGGTCGAAGCAAACCAGCTAGGTGGTCAACCCCATACAAAGGAGCTAGCAAGGTAATCAAACTGCCACAATAGATTGCCGTCCTGGTGGTGGTAGAAGAAACAATGTGGTCTATGTACCAGCTAGCTATATCGATCTGAACGACAAGGACTAAGACCTCCGTGTCACCCTCAAAGACTCTCGCTCTAGTCATCGCGTAGAGTATATAAAGCTCAGGTGTAGACATCGTCCCAAGCTCATACCTCACGAAAAAAGTGGTCGCCATGAGGCGCTGAGCAATGCGGAGGCATGGGTGGACGATAGAGGAGGCCTTGGCCCGGCTAGGGTCAAAAGAGAGTGGGGAGCCCGTGATCAACGTCCAGAAAGCATATGTATCGAATGATGGTGGGGAGATGTGTGTGGGACTAAAAGCGTGGACGGGGTTCGGGACAGGGGGCCACTGGAAAAAGGCTCGGAGAATATCGAGAGTAATCTCGCACTCACGATCCATCAGACGAAACGTGCAACCCCCTGGAGTCCTACGGATAGAACTCAAGACCTCGAGTGTCGGACGGACGAAGGTGTCCGCCGACACCGACAGAAAATCACGCCACCCCACGTTTTCATACAACTGGAGTAGGCTCTCGAACACCCCTAGGCGCTCTAAATCTGTAATGTGTGCAAACCTAGAGGGGACAATCGATCGATGGGAGATTCTTTCAAATCTGACGTGGTGTGCATCATCTCGGAAAGTGATCCCCAACGTATCGAAAGCTGGGACGGGCTGTGCCGCTGGGGGTGAAATGGGTGCGATAGGAGGCAGAAGTGTGGGTGGTGGTGGGCTAGGCAGCGGGGAGTCCGCTCTAGCAGAGGAAGAGCCAGGCTCACTAGTCCTCCTCTGCTTGGAGGCGGGCACCTGCGAACGCGACCTAGTGCATGGAGGCATGGTAATGCCGTGAGATGTGCCAACCAAAGCGAAGTGCTAATAAAAAGGAGCGAATATACCCAAGCACTTCGCGACTCCAAGCGGGTAGTGAGAGCAAAGAGACGCCTCCCTTGAGAAGCTCCGAATTTACCACTGATTCTCTCCCAAGCTATCCTGAAACACAAATTGATTAACTAGCAATGAATATCAATAAATTTAGGTGAAAATCAAGAGAAATATGTGTGTATATAGTTTAATTTCGATTCGGGAAGGAATAGGGCTTACGAAATGGAAATTGGAAGAAAAGGGGAAATTAGGGCTACGAGGGGGACGATCGGCGACGAGGGAGACAGCGCCGGCGGCGACTGGACGGCGGTGACGGCGGCGTGGGGTCGCGCCACTCGGGCACGGGTGAGGGTGGCTCAGGCGATGGGGTCAGATGCTCGAGCGATGGGGGATAAGCTCGGGCTGTTGATCTTAGGATTTGGGAATTTTAGATTTGGGGCCACGAACGTTAAGTTATATGGGGTAAGTCACTCGGCCGAGTGGTCACCGGCGGTGACCACTCGGCCGAGTGGCTCAATTTATAAAAATTTTAGAATTTTTCGTGTAAGTTCCGACTCGGCCAAGTAGCACTATCGCTCGGCCGAGTAGACAAAAGTCACTTGGTCGAGTGGCTAGGCCACTCAGAGCTTTTAAAGTGCTGAAAGTGTCTGGTTCACTTGGTCGAGTGACAAAGTCACTCAACCAAGTGGCATGTAATTAACAGAGAGGGATTTTTCGAATCTTCCCTGATCAGTACCCTACTCGGTCGAGTAGGGTCTTCACTCAGCCGAGTGAAAATGTCACTCGGCCGAGTGGGATGCTGTTCTCAGCTCCAACTCTCTGTTTTTGCTCCACTTTCTGATTTTCTTTCCGCCGTCAGTTTCTTCCTTCTTTTTACATTTAAGCGCATCCCTGGAACGCTCCCCAATGCCATGGTCGTCCTCCATTCATATAGTCTCCTATTCTCCATCTCCTGAAATGAAAATTGTTGCCCGTTGTCAGGTTTTTCTTCGACACTTGACTCTAAACACTAATAAAGATCTAAAACAAAAATTAAAAGAAAAGTTCAACTAAAAATGAGATAGAACCGTCGGGTTGCCTCCTGACAAGCGCTTGTTTAGGGTCTTGAGCTCGACCCCTTAAGATTCGTGATTAAAGCTTGATGTTTGGTGCATGTGAGATGCGTGCGTCAAACTTGCCGGGAAGGCCGCTTGGGTTTAGTTGTTGATTTTCTTCGGTGTTTCTCGGCTCCCCTTCATCATGGGTAGTGGTGGGGGGGGGTGAGTCCTCCAAGCTTGAGCTTTTGACATCCTTCTTTTTGGCCGACGGCGAAGATTTGTTGGTCGGTGGAGCTTTCTTCATATGCTTCGCCGTAGAGAGCTTGCATAGCTCTCTAATCTTGACAACATCAGCGTCGTCCTTCTCTTCATCCATAGGAGGGTCCGACGGGTCTCCCATCATTTCGCCTTCTTTGGTAAGTTGGCCCTCTTCGAGGCCGTCATCGTGCTTGGTTCCGATGGCAAATGGCATGGCATCGTCAATTACCTCGTCGAGGAGGTACGAAAGATCTTGGGACCAACCCTTCATTAGGTATATGCTATTTACTTCCCCGGTGGGGGCTCCCTCTGAATAATGTTTGAGCCTTTGTCCATTTACCTTAAACTTGACGTCGTCTTTTCCCTCTATCTCAAAGGCCCCTCCCAGTTGTATGTGCCGAATGGTGAAAGGTCCCGACCATCATAACCTTAGCTTTCAAGGAAAGAGTCGAAGTCTAGAATTGAATAATAGGACCTTGTCTCCGACCTTGAAGTCCGTAACGGTGATGCGTGCGTCATGAAGTATTCTGATTCTTTCCTTGTAAATTCTAGAGCTCTCGTAATCATCCTGTCTAATCTCGTCAAGCTCATTGATATCTAGAAGACGTCGCAACGTCGCACTCTTGTAGTCATAATTTAAAGTCTTGATTGCCCAATAGGCGCTATGTTCCAACTCTACCGACAAATGGCATGCTTTCCTATAAATTAGCCGGTATGGGGTGGTGCCAATAGGGGTTCGAAAGGCCGTGCGATATGCCCACAGTGCATCATTCAATTTCATGGACCAATCCTTCCTAGATCTGTCGACAGTCTTCTCTAGAATTTGTTTAATTTCCCGGTTTGACACTTCCACTCGTCCACTCGTTTGAGGGTGGTATGCCATACCGATTCTATGATTCACCCCATACTTTTTTAGCATAGCTTCGAACTTGCTTTCTATGAAATGGCTTCCTCCATCGCTTATCAATGTTCGTGGCACTCCAAAGCGCGGGAATATGTTTTGCTTGAAGAATTTAGACACCACCCTCGCATCATTGGTTGGGGTTGCGATGGCCTCTACCCATTTCGAGATGTAGTCAACGGCCAATAGAATATACTTGTTTTCTTTACTTGATGGAAAAAGCCCCATGAAATCCACTCCCCAACAATCAAATAGCTTAATTTCCAAAATGGGTTTCATTGGCATCTCATTCCGTTTGGATATGTTTCATGTCCGTTGGCATCTATCGCAACACTCGACGAAGTCATGTGTGTCCTTGAACATGGTCGGTCAAAAGAACCCACCCGGCAATATCTTTGCGGTGGTTTTGGAGGCGGTGTGATGTCCCCCGCAAGGCATATCATGGCAATGTGAAATGATAGATGTGGCCTCTTCCTTTGAAACACACCTCTGATAATCACATCTTTGCATACCTTGAAGAGGTACGGGTCTTCCCAGAAATAGTTGCGGACTTCGTGCATGAACCTCCTTTTTTGTTGAGTGGCCATCCCGCACGGTTTTATCCCGCATGCCAAATAGTTCACATAATCTGCATACCAAGGCACGTCTCCGGGTCTGATGGTGAATAGCCTCTCGTCAGCATAAGTGTCATCAATCGGTAGGCTATCATCCCTCTCGTCACGAACAAGCCTAGACAGGTGATCTTCCATAACGTTGTCCGTGCCTTTCTTGTCTCTGATTTCCAAGTCAAATTCTTGGAGTAGTAGTATCCATCTTATTAGTCTTGGCTTGGCTTCCTTTTTGCTCAATAGGTATTTCAATGCCGCATGATCGGTATACACAATCACTTTTGATCCAAGGAGGTAAGAGCAAAACTTCTCAATGGAGTAGACAACCGCCCAGAGCTCCTTTTCGGTGGTAGTGTAATTCTTCTGTGCCTCGTCCAGAGTTTTGCTCGCATAAAATATTGCATGAAGCTTTTTGTCCTTCCTTTGTCCTAGTACTGCTCCAATTGCTTGGTCACTTGCATCGCACATCAGCTCGAAATGAAGACTCCAGTCTGGCGGTTGTATGATGGGGGCAGAAATGAGGGCTTCCTTCAGTGTATTAAAAGCTTACAAGCAATCTCCTAAAAAATAAATGGAGCATCTTTAGCGAGTAAGGCTGTAAGAGGATATGCAATTAGGGCAAAGTCTTTGATAAAGCGGAGGTAAAATCCCGCATGACCAAGAAATCCCCTAATGCCCTTGACATTAATAGGAGGGGGGAGTTTTTCGATTACCTCAATTTTTGCCTTATCAACCTCGATCCCTCTAGATGAGACAAGATGCCCAAGAACTATCCCCTCAGTGACCATGAAATGGTATTTCTCCCAGTTGAGAGTAAGATTATTTTGTTGGCATCTTTTAAGGACTTTAGTAAGATTGGCCAAACATGAGTCAAACCCGTCACCATAGACAGAAAAATCATCCATGAAGACTTCCATGATGTCTTCAATATAATCGAAAAAGATGGACATCATGCACCTTTGAAAGGTGTAAAGGGCATTACAAAGTCCGAAGGGCATTCTACGGTAAGCATATGTACCATAAAGGCACGTAAAAGTAGTCTTTTCTTGGTCATCTTCATGTAAGGGAATTTGAAAGAATCTCGAATACCCATCCAAATAGCAAAAGAATTTACGTTTGGCGAGGCGTTCTAGCATTTGGTCAATAAAGGGCAATGGGTAATGATCTTTACGGGTGGCTTTATTCAATTTACTGTAATCGATACACAACCGCCAACCCGTGACGGTGCGTGTGGATATAGGCACTCCCTTATCAATTTTTATGACGGTCATTCCCCCCTTTTTTGGGATAACATGAACAGGGCTAACCCATCTGCTGTCAGAAATAGGATAAATGATATCGGCTTCAAGCAGTTTAAGGATCTCCTTCTTAACCACATCCTTCAAGTTAGGATTTAACCGCCTTTGAGGCTCTATGGAGGTAGCTTCAGTGTTTTCTAGGTGGATCCTGTGCGTACAAAGTCTCGAGCTTATTCCCTTGAGGTCAGAGATGGTGTAACCAAGGACGTCTTTATGGCTCCTAAGGACATCTAAAAGTCTCTTAAGCTGGTGGTGGTTGAGGTTAGCATTAACAATCACAGGGTAGGTCAGTTTATCCCCCAAGAAGGCAAACCTTAAGTTAGGAGGTAATTGTTTCAGTTCTACCTTAGGGGGCGATGTACCCCCTACCTCCTCTTCATGTGAAAGCATGGCGTCTTCGATCACATATGTGTTCAGTTCTCCCTCAGAGAGTATGCTCTCGTTTGCCGGCTCAGATTCGCTTCTCAGTGAGGAGGGTGCATCGGAGTGGATGCTGCACAACTCTGCTCTGATGTCGGTGGGACTACCATTTTATCAAGAGATAGGTCAATACGTTCATCAAGGTTGAAGAGAGGATCGTCAAGAGCACTTCCCTGAACCTTGACATGCCAAATGGACTCTTCAAGAGTACAAACCTCTTCAGTGCATGCTTCACTACCTTCCCTTATTCCGGGCTGAGGTGTCTTGCTAACTTCGAAGTATAACTTATCGTCCCTCACGTCAACTCTAA
The DNA here is from genome assembly GCA_030789695.1 of Scilla litardierei. NCBI lineage: Eukaryota > Viridiplantae > Streptophyta > Magnoliopsida > Asparagales > Asparagaceae > Scilla > Scilla litardierei. The sequence goes on from JAULAV010005547.1 coordinate 30,129, forward strand.
TGTTGCCCTCGATAGTCCCTTCCGGAGAAATTTGATCAATTACAAATCTAGCAAATAGCTGTTCAATAGGGTCCTCTATGTCGATGACCAAAGCCCCTGTAGATTGGATCGCATCCATAAGTTCTTCCAGAATAGGCGCAAAGGTGTCATCATATTGCGGGCTAGAGTCTGTTCTCATCATTGTGTCTCTCATGTAACCTGTTTAAAATTCTATTGGAAAATCTGGAAGAGCACGTCAATTTCAGCGTCAAAATAAAAATAAAAAAGGAAAGATAGAAAATGAGATATAGCCGGGTGAGGAAAATAAAATATTGTCGCCTCCCCGGCAACGGTTCCAAAAACTTGATCGCGCCCGGATATACACCCGGAAAACGACTGTAGTCTTACCGCAAGCGCACGGTGTAGTGGCGAGCGGGTATCGAACACATGGAGGACAATTGACGGTACTCTGTTTTAATCACCTAACTATTGGTGGTAGAATGGAATGGTTTCGAGAATATTGTCACGGTCGTTTAATTAACAATTCGAATTCTATATAATAAAAGCGTCTAGGGCCAGGGAATCCCCACTACGGATCGTTATTTATCTTTGTAAATCGTTAATCTCAATGTTGCAAGGCTTGAATTGAGGTGAACTAGTCGTAATTGAATAGAGAACCAAGCTCATGCTCTCGCGCTATTGCCGGTCTATAGCAACCTAGATTAAGGCCCACTCTCATGCAAACCCTAACCTAAGCCGCTAGCATAAAGATCGACATCATCGTCCAATCGCACCTCGAGCCCACTCTCGTGCAAACTCGAGTTACGATCTAGGTTATGATAATTCGTATTCGTCCAATCTCTTGCAAATGAATATGAGTATAGATTTATAATAAAAATCCTAGCTTTGGTCCAATCTCTTGCAAACTAAGTCTAGAAAATCTCGATTATAAACCTAAATCGAATATATAGGCCTTTTCATCGATTGAAATCCAATCTCTTGCAAACCCCAATCAATGAAAATTCCTAGATACTCTTAGTAAATCAATCATAACCCAACCATCTATCAATCTTAGCAAGAAATCAATTCGTTCATCACAATTCTAAAATCGGATCCATAGGGTTCATCCCCATGCCCTAGAACGACGGAACTACTCACGATTAATCATGGCAATCACAGAAATAACGAATAAAATCATATAGCAATTCATAGTTGAGAGAAAACAATTCACAAAAACTAGAAATTTTGATAGAAAGAACAAACCAAATCTCCAATCTTCAATCTCCAGCTGAGGATTTCAATTAGAATAATTCTCAAAAACTATTTTCAGGACTCGTCTCTCCTAAAACTAGGAAGAAAATTAGCTTAAATACAAGCCAAAGTGGCTAGAAAATCCTGACAGATTTGCCCTTGGCGCAGCCCAGAACCCTAATTCATGATACAGGCAGACTGCGCCACTCAGCCGAGTGGAACATGTCACTCGGTCGAGTGACGGACCCAAAGGAAAACAAAGATATTGGGGGTTTTGGGGGTCTCTCGCTCTGTTCCACTCGGCCGAGTGGAATTCTTTACTCGGTCGAGTGGGCTTTCTCACTCAACCGAGTGAGTCTTCTGCTGATCTTCTTCAAACTTCAGAGAGTCGGCTGAGATCTCAGGAGAAAACCCCTATCATACTCGGGCAAGTGGACTTCTTCACTCGGCCGAGTGAGATCTTTCACTCGCCCGAGTGGACTTTAACTCCATGTGCTCCTATATCCGTTGTACTCGGTCGAGTACGTTCCTTCACTCAGCCGAGTGAGCTGTCTGCTCGGCCGAGTGGGCTGTTTCTAGAGTCCTATCTTCTCCTCCTCGCCTCCTCGTCGATTCTATCGAACTTCTTCTTCTTCCGCTCATCATCTAGCACTGCTAGCTCCTCGATAGGGTCACAGGTGGTGCTCCAGTGTGCGCAAAAGTCCCTTGATCTCGTTTATGCTCCAGACCGCTCCATTTTTCCTTAAATCCAACAAAAACAAGAAATAGTAAAAAGCAACGCGATATCGTCGAATAATCGTGAAAAACGCAATATGGGCGATCGAAATGACATGCAAACATGCAGAAAAAAGGTGTAAAATAAGGAGCGGTCAGAAGTGGCAGCCGAGCAGGAGGAGTTTAGGGCTAAGCTTCATTTTGTCTTGGTGATATTAAACTAAACTCTCTCATTTGATTTTGTATCAGTTCCTCTCTTTCTATGGATTCTATGGCATTATCAAAGAAGATTTTATATTTCTATTTCCATGATTGAGTGATTTTCTTTTGTTTGTGATGTGATATAATTAGGGATTGTTGCCCTCTGTGCCTCTATTAAATCATGTTTGTATTTAATGCTTAAATCATTGTATTAGAGTTTTCTATGTTTGTATTGTAATGCATTACCCGTCGAGTGGTCCAATAAGGAAGGAATACCGCGAGGCATCTCCTACATGTAATTAGCATCACCCATGAGGGGTCCTAATAGGATGATGCGAGCCATTGTCTACGTGTGCCTACACCACCCATCAAGGGATCTAAGAATGGAGTGCCGCGAGACATAGTCTACGTGCATACGACCTGTCGAGGGGCCCTAGATGAACTTATTGTGGAGTGCCACAAGGCACCACTTAGAAATTAGGATATGGATTACACATGACATGCATACCATTGTTCTTGATTAGCATACCTTATGATCCACATACCTTGGCATGGATGTGGGTTTGAGTTTTTGGATGATGTTAGCCCAAAAGGCGTAACATCGGGAATGGAATGCATAGTAGGGCATAACCTTAATGAAGTCACACACACACACACACACACACACACACACATCCGATTGCGATGCCAACACTAACCCCAATGTAGTTTTATTATTATTTCAACACTTGGCCTATTGCACAAACACCTCATCTTTGAAAGGTGGTTCGTATTTCATTAAATCATCTCCTAGCTTAATTGTGAGTTGTGAACATGTAGACGGCTTGTCCCTATGGATATGATACCCGACTCACTGGGTTATTGCTTCTTGACCTCCTGTGCTTGGAAGTAGCACAATATTTTGAGGCAAACAAGTCTTTGGCGCCGTTGCAGGGGACAACGGTTCTACAATTTCATAATTTTCAATTTGCTTGAAGGATTTGGTGAGATCCTCCCATATTTTGTGTATATATTCTTTGTACATCTGCTTTTATTTCTTGCAAGTCCTTGTTTTGATTTTGTATAGTTTGAAAAAAAATTATAAAAAATATATGGCAACTTTTTCAAATTTTCTTGGCTTTGACATGGAGGTAATCCAACTCTTACCTACTTTTGTGGTACGGATGCGGAGAACCCACATTTTCATTTAAAGAAGCTTGAAGAAGTTTGCCTACGTTATATTGATGAGAACACTAATTTTGAAAGGATGTATCTTGAATTATTTCCCTTTGCTTTGGAGGGCAATGCTAGAACAAGGTTTGATGCTTTACCTTTTAAACATATATCTTCTTGGTTTGCACTTCGAGCTAAATTCTTCTCTAAATTTTCTCCTTCGTGCAGGACCAAGATATGGAAATTAAAGATCGTGAACTTTGCTGAACTTGTTGGCGAGAATTTTTATGAGGCCTGGAAGTGATTCATGGAGATTTTGCTAGGATGTCCACATCACAGGTACCAAAAGGTGGGGCTCTTCCAATCCTTCTTTGAAGGATTGGAGCCGGAATCCCAATTATTTATGGAGATGTTAGACGACGGCATATTCTTGTATAAGAATGCACACAATGCCTGGCTCTATCTAGAGTCTATAATGGAGGATGTTCATACATTGGATGAGACTCCAGATAGAGAGGGGACTGAGTCATTAGAACATTCGCATGGTGGTCAACATGTGCTTGGAGATAATGACGTAGTCCCCCAGGACCAAGACCTCCAGGATGTTAAAGATATGGCCACGATGGTTACTTGCAAAAGAATTGTCCCATGTCGAGTGGAAGTTGAGGAACAGGATGATGACATAGACGATTATGATGGCGTAGTCATGAGTGAAGTAGGGAATGGAGTCTACTCTTTTCAAGTTGACATGGAGATAAATTAAGTGAAGGAGAGACTTCGGAGGCGGACTTGGATGAGCCCATAGAGCCTATTTTCAGTGGTTCATCCTCACCCCAACACGAAGATGAAGCTCATGAGCAGGAGGGGGGAATAAATGAAGTGGTAGTTGAAAGTCTTGGATGGATTGTTGAGAATTTATATTTTCCGTGTGTTAAGGAGGATGTGAGTGATCAGGGAGAGAGTGAATCGACCATCATGATGGAACCCGAACTCACCCATCTTATAGACACATCCCAAGAACCACCACCCCCTTCCCTAGAGGATGACCATCTCAGTCTTGCACATGATCTGAATTTCATTGATCATTTTATTGATAATTTCATTAATATTATTGATGATTTTTCTTTTGTGCATGAATTGGAGATGGAAGAGGAGGAACACCAAACCAAACCCCCTGAAACCTTCCAAGAAGTTTCCCAAAATTTTCATTACGCTTTAATTCATTATTTTCATTTAATGATTATATTTGGAAACGTTTATTGTAGGGAAACTATCTCCATCAACATCTAACACATTCCGTGTACCCCAAGATGCAGTTATATATTCTCAGGAGATGTTAGGGATTGTGTTACGATGCACCAATGCTCGTTGTGGAGGTGGAGCATTGGTTGCAAGGGTGCCCGCTGATGCGCATAAGGAGTTGATCGAGAAACGATCACCTCCATTAAAGATCTTGGATCTGCCATTTGATCACGGTGTGTCCTATCCAGTAGCATACTTAAAATAAATAAATGTTTTACTTTTATTGTTTTAGTAGTATGCCTTTACTTCTTTTGTTTTCTTTCCTCGCATGCACGTTGAATAATCTACTACCCTTTCTTACAATGAGAACAATGTAAATCTTTAAGTTGGGCGGGTGTAGAGTTTTGCTTATTTTCCTTTATGCATGCATATATATAGAAATATAGAAAAAAAATTCAAAAATGTTGAATTTTGCTTATATATACACATATAGATATACATATATAGTTAGAATAAATGAGAGAATTAGTTTCTTTTCACCAAATTCATTTGTATGTCATTATAGTGAATATTCCATACACTTTGACTGAACACTCGTATTCATCTATTTTTCATGGAATGCATAAGGATGCTTTACCCTAGCTTGGCACTACAAATTATCATAGTTTCTTATGGATTTAGTGCAAGTGTTCATAATTGGATCCATGGTGAAAACTACATGAATAACACCTGCCTCCAGGAACAAGAATCTGCTGGCATGTTCTGGGAACATCCCTAGGAACATGTTCTTCATAAACTTAACCCCTGCTTCAAATTCCATGTCAGCCCAAACCTTGACTTTTCCAGCTCTTGGTGATGAGCCATGGCTGTCAAGGCATCCTCCTCTATTAGCATATACTTATCATCATCTGCTCGCTGGAAATCTGCACTTAGATCCTCCACTACCACATTCAACGTGCAAAGCCGGTCCCTAAGATGTGCGAGGTCGTCCTCCAGCTCCTCCACTCTCTGTTTACACATAGGAAGACTATGATGGTAGCAGCACAGCTCCACTACCCCTGTACAAAAGAGGACAGAAACTTAGTGCGACTCCAATAGCACAAAGGAAAGAAGCTATGAGGGATCATACATGACAGACCCTTCAAATGGCTAGGGCAAACCCGTCGGTACCCAGCCGAGGAAGGTCGGCCACCTTCAGGGCCTCACCCAATAAATAGTCGAGCACCCAAACACCTTAGCCTCATCTACCGTCGGGTGATGTGACGACAGACCCCCTCCAGAAAGACCTGCTCTCCTAGGCCTCTTCGACCACATGGCATTAGACATCCCCTCGTCAACCTTGGCTTTTCCCTTACGGGTGTGTTCTACCACGACATGACGGCAAAGCTCTGTATCCTCCACCAACTCGACACAAGCTCCCAAGGACCTTACCTCTTTAGCATCACCACTACAATGCCATCTCCTATCTGTTGCATTTGTGGAACCCGTATCCCACTTCATAGGGACCGACAGATCTTCTGAATAAGATGATGATCATTCAGCCATTGACTTGAAGAGAGGGATTCTGGTGACAAACAAGCAAATGGGGAAGGGATAAGGATGCATGTACAAAAATTGCAAACTCTCTTCCCCCCTTAACCTAACCCCTGATGGGAGCCGCGGAAGATCGAGCACACATTCAATCCAGTTAACACCAATCACAGTCCTCCAAGATTTACACGACCGGTCGGCTCTCACATGGCATACGTGCGGACCGTCTCCATCCAAATCAGCTTCCCTCGACGAGTGGGCCCGACTTTTCTAACATACAATAAATATAGGTCTCTTCGGCACCGTCGCCTCACATTTTAAGGGAAATTACTCGTGTCATTCGGAATGTCATGACTTCTCTCTCCGGGGCTCGGCCCCTGGATCATTTTCTCATCTCGGTAAGAGGCATTGTCCCATCAGCTGAAGTCAGCAGCGGTTCGATTGTGCCTCCCGATCCCACAATCACAGCTCAAGCTAACAACGCCTGACCTTAACACCTCAACGGTGAATGACCCGGGGTCCGACTAAGCTTGATGCCTCAACCTAAGACTGGGGCCATCTCTTATTCTAATGAAGAATCTAGACCTTTCCAGGCGGTAATCTGACGACCGCGGACCAGTTCAGGACCATGCTCCCAACTCAAGCCTCACGAGTCCTTTCTACAGAGGCCCAAACACAACTGTCCCTGTGCTCTCCCAGCCTAGAGGGCTAAGTCTAATGCCCAGTCAGAAACTTCAAACCCCTAGGCCCCTCTTGGCCCGGTGAAGGTATCACAACCCGAGCCTCCTAGGCTCAGCACGGTGCAGTTCCTAAAATCGCCAAGCTTACAAAAGTGCAAAAATGGGCATTCGTAGCGAAAAAAGATCCGTCCATTTCATTGTAAGGCGTTACAAAAATTGGCCAACTTAGCAACAGCGTACATCTTTCAAAAAAGAAAAAAGGTGAGGAAAAGACCACGGTCACGCGATCAATCCCATATCGGGTCCGTTGTCCCCTGGTGCGCATCCTTGCTCGAGCTACCTCTGTTCTTCTTTAGCTCCTCCTCAACCCGCCTCTATCGGTCCTTCTCCTCTTTCAAGTCCTCCTCCATCACGTAGACTAGACCCTGGAACAAGGCATTCAACCCCTCCAAGTCCCTCACCAGCTTCATGTAGAGGCACAGCTCGGCCAAAAGGATACATTGGGATTTGGGACTCCACCTCCTCTACAACCACCAGATGCCTCTGCTCGGTCTGGGGAGCATGAGGTATGGTAGCAAACTGCACCGCCCGAGCACGCCTCTCATCTTCGGGCATCCTCTCAACCTCGAAGAAATGCACGAGGTCCACATCTTCTCTATTGAACTCCTCTGCACTCGACGGAGCCCCCAGCAGATGACGTCGCCAGCGCCGATTACAGTGGCGAAGGCGACGTCAACGTAACCTGGGAATCCATGCATCGTTGGAACCGCAGAACTCGGACATTTTTTGCAAACGAAAAAAGGAGAAGAGAGAAAAGCCCCGAAGCACAGAGGGAATTTTCTCTCTTTCCCTCCTTTTATAAAATCAAGAAGCAGCAAGAATCAATCCCAACCATTTGATCAGAGCATTTTGAGCCATCCGATCGTGCGGCAAGACTATTGGGGGATGTATGCCCTCAGTTCATTTGTATTTGATGCAAATGATTTTTTATTATAGATGTGGAAATTTTGATTGTGATGCAAATGAAATTTAATGCGTCGTAAATTGTTTACGTGCATATTTAATAAAATAAATGTGTGAAAATGGTTACCTGGATGATGGGATCATCCCGGTCTAAGCGCATATTCAAACCGCATCAAAAACAGACGCCAAACGTGCAAACTAGAGCCAAAACAAACGAAGTAGCCAATTTTGGTCATTGCGGGTCGGGGCCCGCTAGGCAGGTGCCCGTGCCCACTAGGACAGGCAGGCGCCTGTGCCCGCTCCAGCAGAGCGGGTGCCCGTGCCCGCAAAGAGGTGCGGGCGCATGTGCCCTCAAGCAGCGGGCGGGCCCGCCAGCCCGCCTGTGCACACGCGGGCTCGTGCCAGGCACGCACCCACGTGTCCTGGCTGTGCCCTTAGGGTGCATGCCAGGCACGTGCCCCGGGCTGGGAAAAATTCAATTTGTGGGGCCCACGATGTGGGCCCCACACATAGGGTTTTGAACCCTAATTGATTTATAATTTTGGCGGCTCATTTTTTGCGAAAAAACATGGTTTTGGCTATCTTAGGATACGTTTGAGGTGCCAAAGGGACTCGAATTGGAGTGTCATTTCTTCATACGCGTTCACCGTTCCACCCTCTTCGATTTGATAGGTTGTATCACTTGCGAAACTCAACGGTGAGGGAGGAAAAATTCGCTAAAGTTTAGCCTTCGTGAAAGGCAAACTTTAATTAATTTTTCCTCCAAAACTTTTAGTCCCACATCGGAAGTGGAGTGAAGGAGATGGGTCATTCCCCTATATAAATAGGGGCCTTGTAACGACCCGCTCTCGGGGGGGCCCGTTACTTATTTGATATTTGCGCAGGTCCTGCAGTTTACTAGTGAAATCAATATAGCCACAATCCAGAGATGTACTAATACTCAAACCAGCGTACATTATTACAGTCCAAATTAAAGTACAACAGCAAACATCACTCTCTCACCAAATACATAATGGAAATACAGGAAGGAAATACGGAAAGGAAATACATAACATAGCACACTCACACCAATACAAACAGCTAAAATTCTGCAGTCTCCGGGTCGTACTCTGGCTCTGTAAACTCAGGGGAAATTTCTTTAACCTGGTCGTCGTCTGTCGGTGCCATAAATGGAACCGAAGGTAAGTCACAACAATTCTAATTATAGAAAAGAAGCAGTGCACAGGTATGACAAAAAGTAACTACGTACAAACAAACCAGAGTGAAAGTAAAGTACTGAGCAACTACTGTACATAACTGAGTTGTAAAGTAAACCGAACCAGAAAGGGGACAACTGTACTGTGGTAGAGCAAGTGTGAAGCAGGCTAAGCAAGTGAAGCAGGCTAAGCAAGTGAAACATGCTACCACTGTAGCTAAAGGTACGACAAGTAAAGTACTGTGACTGCACAAGTGTAGTAAGTAACGTACATGGAACGTGTAGGGTAGCGGTGACTGTATTAGCTAAAGAAAGGGTGATAGTGATGAAGATCGATGGCGGTACATAATCATGATTCACGTCCTCGTGGTCCAGCGGAACACGGCCAGGGAAGTGACTAAGCCAGGATCACTACCCCCAGTCTAGCTAGGGTGATCCAACAAACTTAGCCAAGCACATTGACCGGATCATGGTCCATTGAAGGAAGCTTATCATTTTTATGTGTGCCATCGACAAATGCTTTTACACTAAACTATGTGACTCAAGTCAGAGAGTACAATATGCGACCATTGAGTTCATCTCTTGCATGGGTGCGACCCAGACGAATGCCGAAAACACAGTCAGCTAGACAGGTGCTGACATGCAGCATTTTTTTGTTTGTCAAAACACAGGCAGCTAGACATGATGCCAAAAACCCAGGCAGCTAGACATGTAGATTGAACTCCAGTCACTCCAGCACTCTCTCAAACTATGAGTTACCCCAAACCCCCAGTGATGTGTCAAGTACAAGTTCTTTACAGGATGTTCCACAAGATATTCCATAAGATGTTCCACATGTTACTAGTCAAGTCAAGACAACTGGTTGACTTTCTTATTGAAAACCAGAAAGTCAGAACTTCTTGCCAAAGCAAGCTGGCCAAGCATAGTGAGGATAAAGACAAGTCCAAGCACACAATTTACCCAAGTTGATAATTGTGTGTTACAACCACCAAAGTTGAAAGTTGGCAAAGCAATCTGTAGTTGATTACTTCCCTATTAGATTAGTTCTCTAGTTTGGTTCAAGTCAAGTAGCCGTTCTGAGGCTATGATGGTGTTCTAAGTACATACGAGGACACTAACTAATTTTCTAATTTTAGACTTCGTCGTGACTTACAAAATTCGAGATTGTCGTAGCAGGCCGGGAATGGATCTATGGCTTCCTCTGAAGTTGATGCACAAGGATTTATACCTGCAACACCAAAAACAATCAATTAGAACACACAACATTCTTATCTAAATAATCTGTTCGTTCTGATTTTCAAAACTGGCTGAAACGGTGTCGGAAAATGTTCTAAATTTTTATATAGGCTGAAAATGAAGAATATTATTTTACTATAAGAGGAAAATATTTTTAGAAGTCACTGGTAATTTTTATAATTTTCAGAAGCTTAAAAATCACGTTAAAACCCCAATTTACTTAAGTAATATAAACCTTCCGTAATTTTTTCCGGATGCAATACTAGTCCAAAATGTTCAAGTGAGTAGTCAAAATGACCGTCTCGAAGAGTTCTTTAACATATATTTTTATCACGTAGCATTGTACGTGAAAATAAAGAGTTGCGTATTTTTAAAAGAATTTTTCATATTTAAGTTTTAGGGTTAAAAATTAATTCTGGAAAAACTAAGCGTCTGATTGAGATGAAACTAGTGCCATTGGGTCTAGAATGTCATTTCTAATTTTCTGGGCCAAGTCTCATATTTTTCCGGTCCCTATATCTCAAGTTATGGATTTAAAACCAATATTACCCATTTATTAATTAATTAAAAATACGAAATACTAAAATACGATTTCGTATTTTACATAAATACGTTCGAAGAACGTCTCACCTTCGCTCGTTCGCCATTCGTTCGCATGGGGGGCTTTTCGTGTGGTCACCGGCGGGCTTCGGGGCGGTGAATGGCGGGGCGAGGCGAGAGGTCGGAGT
>JAULAV010005548.1:0-24997 GCA_030789695.1 Scilla litardierei
CCCTCTTTATGTGACTTGTGAAGCTTAGTCTCTTTGTTACGGCCTAGTCTATTTTACCATATAAGTTTTGTTATTATCTTGTGTATTCATGTATTAACATTTTAATACATTATCGTTATACAAATTGCTCACGTGAAACATTGCTTCAGAAGCAGGGTGATGACATTCGTCAAAAATGTGTTTGACGTCCTACATGGGTCCAAGAAACAACAATTGTTCCTTTTCCAACACGTAGACAATCTATTTCTTTTGCATAACGGTTATCCTGAAACCATGACATCAAATATGTCACATTTTCAGTTCCTCCTACTTATGCCTTTACTAATGATAAATAAAACTATCTTTCTCAATTGACTTTCCTCAGTGCCTTCTTCCTTTTCTAAATCTCATTTAGATATTATTGACCCAACAAAAATAATTAGCCAAGCAAGCATCTCATGTATCCAAATGCCTGAGCTTTGCAACATTGAGTGTAGCTCAACAAGTTGCGCGTCTCAAGATCCGGTTGGGATACATAGTCTTGAACCACTTATGCTCTCATCTTCGAATCAAACAGTTTGATCAAAGTTTCGAACCTTGCAGACCGAAATCGTTTTCCATATAACCTTGAGTTGACTCAACAAATTGTATGGAGAAACATGCTTTTGAACATCAATATGTTCCAGCTGCCCCATATAGAGGATAGTGACATGTAGCGTACATTTATTTTGTTGGACTCAAAACTTAATGAAATCATATTCCTTAACTTTGTCCTTAAGAAGGTCATTTTAATGTCAATGAGTATATAGTATAGTTTATCAATTAGATATTCCATTAACCAATCATTTGGACCAGTTAACTTATTCTCTTAGAATATTATGTTTTTGATTCCATCTGTAAACATAGACTTACCCTAGTTTAGCATATGTTCAATATTAAATATGGATAGAATGGCTTTTATCAATCTATATCCTCCCACTATTTTTACGATCAATTTAAGCCAATCAATGAATGATTTAATTAAATTTAATTAATGGGAAAGAGATCCAACCACCCCGAGTCTTACAACCTTAAGTGTAGCTCAACAAATTGCTTGACTCTGCGATCGGCAGATGACTCTTCATCAATCATATCATATATGACTCTCTTATTGGTTTTTACCCCTAGCCATTTATGATCATGAGTGTCGCTCATCCAAATCATAATGACTAGTCTAGTCGGACCCTTGTTTTCGTGTCTAGCCTAACTTACGCCGGCGATCGGTGTATTCACGACACGACGGTTTGAGTCAAGTCTAGACTACATCTCATGTATTGAGAAGTTGGTTTCCATAAAATGTCTATGACATAGCTTGAGTGTATCTCAACAACCAGATCAAAGAACCAATAGTTGCCAACCTCTAAAACAAGGAGGGATATTGCTAATCTTGAAAAAGATTATCAACGTATTAGACTTAGATATAGTCCTGGGTATCATATAATCATGATTCGCGTCATTACGGTCCAGCGGAACACGGCCAAGGAATTGACTAAGCCATGATCACTTATCCCTTAGACTAGCTAAGGTGATCCAACAAACTTAGCCAAGCACATTGACCGGATCATGGTCCATTGAATGAAACGTTATCACTTTTATATGTGTGCCATAGACTAAAAGGCTTTTATTAACAACTAATTAATCCTATCAACTAGTTGAATCCTTAAAATTCAAATTTTTACCCACCAACGCGTAGCACAACTGGCGTGGGGTTGTGTTAGCTTCCAGGAGGTCTCGAGTTCGAGTCCCACTGGATGCAGCTGTGTTAAACATTGGTGAGTGAGAACTTTGGCTGCCCTTTGCGGATCCTACCCATCTCGAGCCGGATTAGTCGGCGCTCAATGTAGTGTCCGAAAACCGGTGGTTAAAAACGAAAAAAATTCAAAATTTTAGGATTTGTTAATAAATTTTATTAAGTCCTTATCAACTATAAGGTTCATTCGTATAACGTGCTACCCTAATCATTATTAGGATTTTAAAAAAATTCAATTTCAACACTTTAAAGTGTAGTTTTTTAATGAGAATCATTATGATAACGATTAAAATAAAAATCGTCGTTAAAATACTATCCTAATCAGGAATTAGGTTTTAAAAGGTTGTAATGAATTATCAAAACATAGAATGTCATTTAAAATTTATCTTATAAATTTTAAACATGTTTTTAATTGCTAATCTAAAAGGTTTCATGAATTATCAAATAATTAAGCATGGCCATTAAAACAAAATCTAACTTTATCAACTATAAAATTAGCATGCAATTATTAACCTAAATATCGCATAAAAGATTTATAACTATTTAACAATTATCACATAATTATTAAACATGTAGCAACACATCAAAAATTTATCCTATAAATAATTAATGTGCAACTAAAATTTAACACTTAAATTAAAACCATGATTTTAAAACTTAAAACAGTTTCATAAAAATTATCATATAATTTTTATTTCATAAACTATGTTTTAAAATCATCATAAAATATTCCATGTTTCTAAAAACGATTTTATCGCATAAAAGAATTTTCAAAAACATCTTAAATGAAAACGGTTTTATTTTTAACAATATCGCATAAAGTTAAAAAATTAGCATGATTTAAAAAGCATTCAATTTAAAAACGTCGCAGTCCTAGATTATCATGCAAACCTAATGCTCTGATACCAATGTTGGATTTTTAATGACCCTCGGGGCACAAATCTCTAAGCCCGTCCTACGTCGGACAAACGATAGAAGCAAAATAAAATCATGCATCGGAAAAATGTTAAACTATTTAACATGCAACCCTAAGGATTCAAGACCCTAGCAGGATCTCTGCCAAGAAGTGGATCTGACCACCCCAAGAAGGATCTAAGCTACTGCAATATATTAAAAGAAAGCAATTAAACTACATACCCAGAACCGTGCTTGCACTGGCAAGGTGTACCGAACCGCGTCCACACCGCTCCCCGTCCCGAGCCGAACCGCTTCCCGGACCGCACCGCGTCCTGAGCTGAACCGCTTTCCGAACCACACTGCGTCCCGAGGCGAGCAACCCCCTTGTCGTTGAGCCAAGCACGCACCGAAGAAAGTTTCACTTGAGTGGATCCTCCGTCTAGACTTCGGATCCGATCCGAGCCCCTTCGTGGCTTTGCTAGAGCCCTTCAGGAGCAAGGCAAAAATTTAGGAAGAGGAGAAAAATATTTATTTTAAGCTTAGATCCAAGCGTGCTCCAAACTTTTGGGATCCGCTTAGATCTAGAGCTTGGGATGAGTTTAGAGGAGGGGAGCAGGCCCCAATTTATATAGGCGGCTGACCCCTCCCCTTACTCCACTTCCGATGTGGAACTAAATATTTGGAGTTAAATAATACAAGTTAGTTTGCCTTTTATAAAGGCCAAACTTCCATGAATTTTAACTCCCTAACTGTTGAGCTTCACATTTAATACAATCTATCAAATCGAAGGACGCTGAACGGTGAACGCGTAGGAAAAAACGGCGAGTCAATCAGAGTCTGTTTGACCATCCAAACAAGTGTCCAAAGATTAACCCAAAGCTAGTTTTTCCGGAAAAACTGAGCTGTCAAAACTTTGCATCAAAAGGAGGGTTCGAAATCCTAGAAGTGGGGCCCACAATGGGCCCCACCTGCTGATGCACGTGTAGAAACCCCTTCAGCACGCACTGCCCAGTATGGGGCCCACCTGGGCACAAGCCCAGGCAGCCAGCACCTGAGCACAAGCCCAGGCACTGGCCTCCTGGGCCCACCTGGGCACAGGCGGACCAAGGGCCTGGGCCCAAGCCCAGGCGCCTTGGCTTAGGCCCAGGCCTTTGGCCTGGGCCCCATCTTCTTTAAATTTCCCATCACCTGGGCATTTCGCCCAGGCGCAAACTTGCTTCCTTTTTTGTGTTTCTCAAACAACAAAAAAAAGGACATTGTCCTGATTTATTTCTTTTGGGCTTCTAGCCGTTTTGGGCCTTCTATTTAAACACTTTTAAATAGACTTATTGGCCTCGTTTGGACTCCATTTTTGACGCGGTTTGAACCTGTGTTTAGACCGGGACACTCCCGTCTTACAGGTAAACTTTTCCTCGTGTTTGTTTCATTAAATATAGTCGTAAACAATTTACAACACATTTAACTCAGTTTGCATCATATGCAAAATAGTCCCCTATCTAAGCTTAAAATATCATTTGCACCAAATGCAGTTTCTATCCTTTGCATCAAATGCACATTCTCCCTAATGTTTCTACCTATTACTAGACGAAAGGTCGCACTCTGTGTGAGACCCTGCAGCCTGACCCTGCAACAGGTGGGGCTCGAAGCCCCAGACGGCAGTGACCACAAGCAGCAGTTTCCGTCCCTGTTTCAGTATCATACTTTTGTGGTTAACTCATTGACATGAGTGTTATCGGGACCACCCTGACTGTGTCCGTGATGAATTCAGCAGTTTTAGTCTCTTCATCAAAACTTTGTCGTTGAACTCAATCCTAGGGTACGGTCAAACTGTCAACCGCAATAGCTCGAAGCCGGTTAGTTTCCATCGATCTTTAGTCAACAGATGTTGGACATCTTCAACATACTCTGGCCAGAATTTTAACTAAAGACCGAACTAATACTACGACACTAACTCACATTGACCGGGAGAGACGAATCCTATCTTGATCATTACTCTCCTCGCATGCTTCAAATGTCACCCAACCAAAGACCTTTCGACAGGCCTTTCCTCGAAGCTAGGTCAGAGATCTAAGTGACATTGTTCACGTACAGGTTCATACAATGACCTCAAGTCAAAAACCAACTTGCCTATCATCACTAAGAGTTATCATTGACAGATTTGTCAATCATAACCATATGATAACTCTTGTGGGTATCTCAGTGAACTCATTCTCCAATGAGCACCTGTGTCTCGTCTCCAACTTCGCCAAATCGAACGACCATGAGATCATCGTCACCGTTATACGGTGAAGACTAAGACACAATGGTCTATCCGATGTTTCGATATCCTTATCTCGAAAAATCTATGACCACGAATGTTTCTAGACTTATGTTATAGACGTCAAGCACTTTTCAATGATCGAGATCCTCATCTCGATACATGTTTGACCTTGCATTAAGTCTCAGGACTTTACCTAAGTTAATTTATAATGATGACTACATTATGATTTACCTTAGATAAATTCTTACCATACAGCTTACTGTAATTGTGAACAAGATGTTTGTATAGATACACAGAGATAAATTACCTCGAGGGCATACTTCTCCCAACAACTCATTTAGGCTGGCCTGTGTTTCAGCACATCTTTTGGGTGGGGTTAGGGTTGAGCGGCCATTAAGCATATAAAAGGATCCTCTTTTCAAGAGCACCACCTATACGGTGGGTTGGTGTCAATCACGATTATACACATGTGAGAAGAATGATTCACTCATCACGTCTTAAAGGCGAGACCCCTAAGCATGTTAGAAAAACATTTGCATGAAACTAGAAGTACTTGTTACAACTTTATTCGCACATTAGAACTGCCATGTTTGCTTTAAATTCATTAGAACTGTCATGTTTGTTTTAAATTCATTAGAACTACCATGCTTAGAAGTACTTTACTTTACTTTAAAATTTCCATGTTTATAACCATGCTGCTGACATCTTGTGCAAACAATTAATGCTTCATAAATTATTACTATTCGCACACCTTGCCTTGGGTCGTCTTACCTTTACCTGTAGACCCTTGCACATTCGTGTTTTTGGTATGTATTTCAGATTACGAGCCAGGGTACCAAGAGGACTTGTTTAAGACGCCTGACCCAGAGAGCCAGGAGTTTACTGTGGATGCTGAGTCGCTCCCTGTGGAGGACTAGGACTTGTGTTGTTGCTGCCTTCTTTTAGTTTGCTTTAGTACTTTGTTTTAGGGTATGCTGCTTGTCGTAGTTCCTTTGGCCATGCTTAGGCCTTATCAGTTTATTTCATGTATGAATATTTCTGGATGTGGCTTTTAATTATATAAATGTTTTTATTTTTCTGAATGCATGCAAGAATTCTGCACGGTAGTTGTCACATACGGTTAATGAACTCAAGCTTCATCGCTTTAGTTCATGCAGACCTTAGTAACGTTCTCGCTTCCGTTGTTTTGGGAAGCGGGTCGTTACAGGTTTTTGTAGTGGCCCATACAGGTCGTGCATCTGCGAAAAATTCAGAACAATAAGAACGCTGCCATTAGCCAAACATCTAGAGTAATCGTGTACACAGGATTAATTCGGGGTTTTCTTGTCTCAAAATGGCAGGAAGACGTAACGCTCGACATGGACCCGGAGCTGCCAGAGGCGGAGATGATGACATCCGCCAGATGCTTGGAGTCATGAGAGAGATGCTGGAGGTTCAGCACCATCTGGTCCAACAGGGACGACAGGCTGCACCAGTTGCACCACCTCATCCCCACTTTGAGTCTGGGGACAAGCAGTTCCAAGATATGCGTCCGAAGAGCTTCTCAGGAAGGGAGGGTCCACTAGCGGCCAAGGAATGGCTTCGTAGCACTGAGGATGACTTGGGTCTTGCCTGAGTCAATCCGAACGATTGTATGGAGCTAGCTAAGAAGCAGTTGACGGATAATACCCGCAACTGGTAGGATGCTGAGGAGACCAAGATGACCAAGCCTATTCCATGGGCTACCTTCCGTCAGAGGTTTGACGCCCAATATTTTCCCAAGGCTACGAAGAGAGAGATGCAGCAGTGCTTCATCAACTTGGAGCAGGGCACCATGACTGTCGATGAGTCTGAGGCCGATTTCTCCATACTGAGTCGTTATGCCCCTACCTTGGTGGCAGACCCAGAGGACTGTGTACACCGCTTCCAGCAGGGCTTGGATCTGGACATACAGGCTTCGATATCTACAAGCACATTTACTACTCATGAGAAAGTCCTAGTAGCAGCTAGGAAGCACAAGCTGATCGTGAATCAGAAGAAGGCGCGTCAGGCAGGCAAGCGCCTAATAGAGATGCAGTAGAGTGACCTAGGCCCGGTGTTCGTCCAATTCAGACTACTAAATTCAAGAGGCTAGCTGCACTTGTCCCTGACCGAGCTCAGCTGGCTTGTCACTACTGCGACAAGCTTGGACATGTGAAGAAAGACTGTAGGAGGATGCTGAATCAATGCTTATTCTGTGGATCACCCAATCATACTGCTAGGGACTGCCCCTGCGGCACTCGACCCACACCTGCTGGAGCACCTGGACCTGCTCAGTGGATAGTACCTGCGCCTGAACAGCATGGACCACCTTTGGTTCCACAGAATCGAGCATTTCAGTAGGCCGACCAGCCGAAGCACCGAGCGTTCACTATGACAGCCGTTGAGGCTGAAGCTGAGGATGACGTGATCGCAGGTAACATCTAGACTAGTCTTTACTTTGTTTAAACTTTCATGTTTGCTTAGTTAGATCACCATGCTTAACTTAGATATATTATATCTTAGGTGTCATCTTAGTTTCATCTCACCTAGCCTTGACCCTGTTTGATTCTGGGGCTTCCATGTGCATCCTATCCTGGATGTTCGTAGTTGAACATTCGATTCCCACCTACACTCTTCCTAAGTGTTGGAATATTACTATTGGTAATGGTGTAGTGCAGGTCGCATTGGGATGCAGACCATGTCCATTGGTGGTTAGTGGATACGAATTATATGCTGATTTCATTGTCCACGATCTACCGAACTTTGATGCTATTCTTGGCATGGATGGGTTAGGAGATTTCTATGCCACGATCGACTGTCACAGGAAGAAAGTGGTATTCGAAATTCCCAACCATCCGGTGTTCGAATTCGTCAGTGGAGGTCATTCGCTTGGGCCTGTCAAGTTCCGGGCCCAGCAGAATAGATTGACTGTAGCATCTATGATAGCTCAACCGAAGAAGCCTGCAGTAGTGAAAGATTTTGAAGACGTCTTCCCTGAAGACAATTCTGGATTGCCGTCAGATCGAGCGTTGGAGTTCGACATTGATCTTATGCGAGGGGCTCAACCAATTTCGAAGGCCTGTACCGTATGGCTCCTGCAGAGCTGGAAGAACTGAGGAAGCAGTTGGATGAACTATTACAAAAGGGTTTCATTCATCCCAGCATATCTCCCTGAAGTGCACATGTCTTGTTGGTGAAGAAGAAGGATGGATCGAGGAGAATGTGCATTGACTATTGGGAGTTGAACCAGATCACAGTGAAGAACAAGTATCTGTTGCCCCGCATTGACGATATCTTCAACTAGCTTGGTGGATCGAGAGTATTTTCGAAGTTGGACCTCCGGAGCGGATACCATCAAGTGAGAGTCAAGAAGGAAGATGTGCCCAAGACAGATTTTCGGACCAAGTACGCGCCTTATGAGTTCGTTGTCATGCCATTCGGTGTGACCAACGCTCCTGCTGTGTTTATGAATCTCATGAATCTTATCTTCTATGATTTCCTAGATAAGTTCGTGGTGATTTTCATAAATGACATCCTAGTGCACTCGAAGAGCGAGGAGGAGCATGTCGAGCATTTGAGGATGGTTTTGGAGACGCTCTGTCGTCATAGACTATATGCCAAGTATAGTAAATGCGAATTCTGACTGAACAGAGTTGCATTCCTTGGGTATATAGTATCAGGAGATGGTATTTCAGTGGATCCAGAGAAAGTTAGAGCAGTCAGCGAATGGCCAACACCTCGATCGGCATCGGACATTAGGAGTTTCCTTGGATTGGCCGGATACTATCGCAGATTCATCAAGGACTTCTCGAGGATAGCCAAGCCTATGACGAGATTGATGAGGAAGGTTGTTAAGTTTAGTTGGTCAGATTCTTGTGAGTAGACCTTTTGTACTTTGAAGGAGAGACTGACTACTGCACTGCTGTTGGCTATTCCGGATAGAAGTGGAGGCTTTGAGATTTTCTGTGACGCATCAGGCAAGGGACTTGGATGCGTTCTGCACCAGCAGAATCATGTGGTCGCATATGCTTCGCGACAGTTGAAGGTTCCTGAGAAGATCTATCCGACCCATGATTTGGAGTTAGCCACTGTCGTCTTTGCATTGAAGAGCTGGCGACATTTCTTACTGAGTGAGAAAGTGAAAATTTTCAACGATCACAAAAGTTTGAAATACATATTCACTCGAAAGGAGCTGAATATAAGACAACGTAGATGGTTGAAGTTGATGGCTGACTACAACATCGACCTTCAATATCATCCAGAAAAGGTGAATGTTGTACCTGATGCTCTAAGTCAACTACCCGAGGTGATGATTCTTACAGCTCGATGGAGGTTGCAGCAGGATCTACGGGAGATGGATGTTGAAGCTATCCTACTGGGAGTCACTTCATCGTTGATGAGCATACAGATTCAGTCGACGATTGTAGATCGGATCAAGGCTGCTCAAGCTGGAGATGTCAAGTTACAGAAGATCAGAGAGCAGGTTGAGGCAGGACTCCGGACTGATTTTATTATTCATAAGGATGGATCCCTAAGTTATGGCAGTAGGATCTGCGTACCTGCAGGAGATATCAGAGAGGAGTTGATGAATGAGTCTCACAGTTTGCCTTATTCTATTCATCCTGGAGGTACGAAGATGTACAAGGATCTTCGTCAGAATTTTTGGTGGCACAGGATGAAGAGAAGCGTAGCACGAAGCGTTGCTAAGTGTCTTGTGTGTCAGCAAGTGAAGGCTGAACACCATCGCACTGCTGGACTGCTACAACCTCTACCGATTCCAGAGTGAAAGTGGCAACACATCACGATGAACTTTGTGACTGCTTACCTCAGAGCACCAAGTAGAACGACGCAGTCTGTGTCATCGTTGATCGATTGACCAAGTCTACGCACTTTATACCTTTCCGAGTGGGACATTCCACATAAGTACTGGCAAGAAAGTATATGGAGGTAATGACCTAACTCATACCTTTATGATTTCTTTCTAGTACGAGTTGTGATGTGAATTATGTTGTGTAGGAGATTATACGCTTGCATGGAGTCCCCGTGAACATAGTATCAGATCGAGATACGAGGTTCACGTCTCAGTTCTGAAAGAGTCTGCAGACTAATCTGTGTACCAGTCTGAAATTCAGCACTGTGTATCACCCGCAGACCGACAGACAGTCAAAGCGCACCATTCAGATCTTGGAGGATATGCTGAGAGCCTGCATGCTGGATTTCAAGGGCTCATGGGAGCATCATCTGCATCTAGTGGAGTTCTCCTACAACAACAGCTATCAGGCGAGCATTGGCATGGTATCATTTGCTGCTCTCTACGGGAGAAAATGTCGATCGCCACTGAGTTGGGATGACATTGGAGATATAGAGCTTTTGGGACCCGAGAGGATAGTGGAAGCGGTTGATATTGTGCGAGATATCAGGGACAAGCTTTGGATCGCTCAGGACTGTTATAAGCATTGGGCAGATACCAAACAACGTCCTCTAGAATTTCAGCCGGGAGACCATGTGTTCCTGAAGATCTCCCTGAATCGAGGAGTGATCCGCTTTGGGAAGCGAGGCAAACTCAGTCCGAGATATATTGGACCCTTCGATGTGCTAGAGCGGGTTGGAGAGGTAGCTTATCGCTTAGCCCTGTCACCATCTTTGGAGGGACTTTATGACGTCTTCCATGTGCCGTAGCTCCGTCGTTATATCAACGACCCCACTCACGCTGTGGACTACTCTGATATTACAGTTCAGCCAGATTTGACGTATGAGCAGCAGCTAGTGCAAATCCTTAACAGACGTCAGAAGATGCTCAGGAACAAGTCTGTCGATCTGGTTAGAGTGATGTGGCGATATGGCTCGACAGGAGAGTCCACCTGGGAGAGGGAAGACGAGATGAGAGAGCACTACCCGCATTTGTTTCCTGATCAGTATGTGTTAGAAATTACAAGGACGGAATTTTCTGTAAGGTGGATAGGATGTAACGATCACTTTTCGATCGCACGTATTTTTGTGCGTATTTTCATTTCATATGCGTATATTCGTAGTTGATTATTATTATTATTTTTCTTAGCCCTAACGCATGACCGGACCCCATATCCACGATCCCCTCGACGTCATGATCTCCCATATATTTTCCTTTTAACTTTTGGACGTCAGGGTACAAATCTGCAATAATCATATTATTATATAATATAATACTCTTATCATTTGAAATTCGAAATCTATGGGGAATCAAAAACGTATCAAAATCAATATATCTTTAAACAACAAATCCTATATAAAATTCCTAACTAAACCCTATCCAATCCTAATCGTACCCCCCATTTTTCCCTTATCCCACGTCCATATCCCTCAAATCACTCCCCACGTGATTCTCTCTCCCCCATCTCTCTAACCTTTCCCTACAAAAGGAGCCTACAGGAGAACTCAGACCATCTTCCCCTCTAAAAGAAAAAAAGCACAGAACGCATCTTCCTCCCAAAAGACTCAGCCCATTTTCTCTCACCCCTGAAACCCTAAGAGCCCCTCTAACTCTCAGCCGCACAAAACCCTAACCTATCCTCCTCCCTTTCTTCTCCACGCGCGCAACTCTCTGGTAACCCACCTTAGATCCGCCTCCTTTCAGCCCGCAGCCACCCCTCACTCCGCCAGGAAACCGGCTGCACACCAGTCCACCGCCCGCTCCAGCCCTCTCCTCGCCTTCCCAGCCACCTGCAACTCCACCAAGACCGCCGGATCTTTCTCATCCACTGTCGAAACCCCAGGCCACCGCCAGTTCTCCTCCCTCCTTTCTCCACGTGCATAGCCCAGTCTAGGCACCCTAACCTCCCATCTCCTCCTCCCGACGCCGCACCTCCTACCCCGCAACCGCCCAACAACTCCCCCAGGCCCCCAGCTCCCCTCCGGCCACCTTCTAGCACCACACGTGTGCCCCGCAGCCCTGAGTTATCGCAGTTCTACCGAATACCACCCAGACCGTCGGAGCTCTTCTCCATTCCGGCCGACAGCACCACCTCAGGCCGCAGCTCGCCTGAGAACCCGTCCCTCCAACCCTACTTGCCGCTGCGAGTTTCCAGCCCGTAGCCACCGATAGACACCGTACGAGTTGCTGCCCCTTCTGTCGCATCTCGATCTTCCGCTGTGCCAACGGTTAGTAACACTTTCATTAACAACGTACACCCTAGGATAGAAGATCTAATAAAACTGGATCATTAGACGTCGTAAGAATCGTTAGTTACTTTTAATATGTTGGAAAGAACCTAATTATGTTATATGTTTAATCAAACCAGAAAACCGGACGTGCCATAACGTAGTACTCGTCAAGACGAACCCAACGACACCAAGTTCATCAAAATCAGGCAAGTGTGTGAATTGTTATGAATTTTTGAAGTTTGATGTTAAAATTGTCTTTTTCACTTAAAGCTGAATAACAAGAAATTGACCCGTGAAATAACGTTCACAAAAAATACCATGACGACCCATACTTAATTTGTGACACATTGACATAAAATATCATATGTTTCGGATTCCGGAGTAAATAACGAAAAATACTGGATGCAGCATGTTTAATAAATAACCCCTTTAATTTCATTGTTTAAGTTGTTTTTGAATGTTGTAATTCATGAAAAATGCTGAAATTAACATGATCATATGCTCCACAGTTTATTTGTACGCACGTCGCTATATTGGACATTAGTGGAACATCTTGAAAATCTTGAAATCGTGAATTCGTGCGCCTCAAAAGGCGAAATCGTGAAATCGTGAACTCGTGTGACTCATTTAGGCTGGCCTGTGTTTCAGCACATCTTTTGGGTGGGGTTAGGGTTGAGCGGCTACTAAGCGTATGAAATGATCCTCTCTTCAAGCGCACCACCTATACGGTGGGTTGGCGTCAATCACGATTATACCCCTGTGAGAAGAATGATTCACTCATCACGTCTTAAAGGCGAGACCCCTAAGCATGTTAGAAAAACATTTGCATGAAACTAGAAATACTTGTTACAACTTTATTCACACATTAGAACTGCCATGTTTGCTTTAAATTCATTAAAACTGCCTTGTTTGTTTTAAATTCAGTAGAACTGCCATGCTTAGAATTAATTTACTTTACTTTAAAATTTCCATGTTTATAACTATGTTGCTGACATCTTGTGCAAATAATTAATGATTCATAAATTATTACTATTCGCACACCTTACCTTGGGCCATCTTACCTTTACCTGCAGACCATTACTAACATAAATTCGTGTTTTTGGAATATATGTCAGATCACGAGCCAGAGTACCAGGAGGACTTGTTTGAGACGCCTGACCCAGAGAGCCAGGAGTTTGCTGTTGACGCTGAGTCGCTCCCTGTGGAGGACTAGAGACTTGTGTTGTTGCTGCCTTCTTTTAGTTTGCTTTAGTACTTTGTTTTAGGGTATGCAGCTTGTCGTAGTTCCTTTGGCCAAGCTGAGGTCTTATCAGTTTATTTCGTGTATGAACATTTCTGGATGTGGCTTTTAATTATATGAATGTTTTTATTGTTCTGAATGCATGCAAGAATTCTGCGCGGTAGTTGTCACAGACGCTTAATGAACTCGAGCTTCATCGTTTTAGTTCATGCTGACCTTAGTAACGTACGTGCTTCCATTGTTTTGGAAAGCGGGGCATTACAATGTGATGCTTGCACAGCTAATATTTATGTTAGGATATGAAATGTCTAAATATGATTTAGAAAGAAGAAGGCACAAAGGAAAATGCACTGAGAAAGAATATTTGGTTTGTCATAAGACAAGGCATAGTAGGAGGAACTGAAAATACGACATGTTTGATGTCTAAAATGTCAAAATAATTGTTATACAAAGATAGTCTCACATATTGGCTAGTGAACAAAAGTTGTCTTTAGGCCATATGGAACTTATATCACACTTGGCGAATGTCGTCACATTACTTTAGAAGAAATGTTATGATGTGATTATAATGTATAACAATGTTGTATTAAGAGTTAATACATGCATACGAAAGAAAGTAGCAAATCTTATATGGCAAAATAGACTAGGTCATACCAAAGAGACTAAGCTTCACGGGTCATATAAAGAGGGGTCTGACCTCTCGTAATTATGAGTCGAAAGACACTTGTGAATCTTGTCTCAAAGGTATGATGGTCAAAATTCACTTTGTATGACAGTGGGGGAATGAGTTGGTGAACTCGTAGTCTCGTACATGCAGATGAACCCAGACCCAAGTCTAAATAAGCCGAGATAAGGTATTCTTATTTTATTACGACACGCAAGTCTAATAAAATAGAGAACACAATGATAGAAGTATTTGAACTGATTCGATCGGATCGAAGAGTCAAATACTTAACTATGTAATTCTTGTGTAACTAAAAGAAAATGAGATTTTCTCTCAGGTCAAGTCTTTTAACATATCGGTGGGTTAGAGAGCATGAATCATACTCTGTTAAACTTAGTGTGATACATGACTAGTGACTCTGAGTTACAATCCTCATTCTGGGTTAAAACCCAGATAATAATGCCTAGGTATTTGATAAGGTTATGTTAGAACCTTATAAATATAATATTCCTCAAATTAATCATTAAGAAGTCACAAGATTACTCAAGTCTCGTGAGACGATAAGTCGAGTAAAACATCACAGTTGATGATGACTTAGTCAACTTCCAAAGATACCATTCAGAGTAGTGACTCTAAGAAATGGTTTGATGCAATCTGAATAGGGTCCATGCACGTAAATAAAGTATGGACTTTAGTTTACGTGCCCTAAGAAAGTGTATCGTATTGGCTGCAAGTAAATCTTCAAGATAGAAGATTGGTGCAGAAGGAAATTAGTGAAGTACAACTTATATGATGAAACTGTCTCTCCAGCAGATGTGTACAAATCTACTCGGACCAAACTCGATGTAAATGCTCATGATGACCATGAAAACTGGAGCGTTTATATATAGTCTGTTTTCTAAATATGATTTAGAAGAACGAACTTATATGAATCGGCTAGAGAGTTTTCAAGGTTAGTGGAAGCGAATAAAACATGCGAGGCATTAAGGAGCCGGAACATATGTTTTGACAAAGTGGTCAAAGAGTTTGACACTTTATCAGAAATAATTATGAACCGTCTAAAATGACCAAAAACTTATTGGAATTATTCTCGTAAGGTACGATGAGCTGGAAGAGATCCAGGTAAGACATTAATTATGGATTCCAAGAGACCAAGGAAATAATTTGGATGAGATCCAAATGTATGTTTTGAAATATACATAGAAACCCCTTAAGTCTATACAGTAGACGTTTTAGCATATTCACTCATGAAGGCTCTGTCACATAAATTCTATAGAAACTTATGTGTAAATGCGGCATGAGATACTGGGATGAATGGGCCTGAGTGCTAGTGAGAGATGTTGGGAGATAGGTATGCTCAAACTCGAGGCAATATATCTATATGTAAGTGTACAAACATCTTGTTCAAAATAACAGTAAGCTATTTGGTAAGAATTTACCTAAGTTTAATAATAATATAGTCGACATTAGAACTTAAGTAAAGTCCTAAGACTTAATGCGAGGTTGAACAAGTATCAAAATGAGGATCTCGATCATAGAAAATTATTCGACCGTTAGTAGCATAAGTCTGAAATCATTCATAGTCGTAGATGTTTCAAGAAAAGGATATCGAATCATCGGATAGACCATTGTGTCTCAGTCTTCACCATGAAGTGGTGACGATGATCTCATGATCGTTTGACATGGCGAAGTCGAAGACGAGACACAGGTGCTCATTGGAGAATGAGTTCACTAAACGACCCAACTAGAGTTATCATATGGTTATATTGACCAATCTGTCAATGATAACTCTTAGTAATGATAGGTAAGTTGGTCTTTTGACTTGAGGTCATTGTCTGAACATGTGTGTAAACAGTGTCACTTGATCACTGATCTAGCCTTGGGAAAGCCCCATTGAAAGTTCTTTTGGTTGGGTGACATTTGAAGCGTTCGAGGAGAGTAATGACCAAGATAGGATTCGTCTCTCCCGGTCAATGGGAGTTAGTGTCGCGGCGTCAGTTCGATCTTTTAGTGAAAACTCTGGCCAGAGTATGTTGGAAGAAGTCCAACATTATTTGACTAAAGATCGATAGAGACTAACCAAGTTCAAGCTGGTAGGGTTGACAGTTGACCATACCCTAGGCTTGACTAAGCGGCATAGTTTTGACGAAAAGAATATAACTGCGGTATTCATCACGGACACAGTCAGGGTGGTCCCGAAAATACTCATGTCAATGATTTAACCACATAAGTATGATACCGAAATAGGGACGGTACCTGCTACTCGTGGTCTCTACCGTCTGGGGTTTCGAGCCCCACCTGAGGGTCTCACACAGAGTGAAACCTTCGTCAAGTAATTGGTAGAAATTAGGGAGAACATGCATTTGATGCTAGGGATGAAGACTGCAAAGAGTTTGCAGTTATCTCCTGCATTCGGGATAAATGATCCTGAGTGCAAGTGCAAGATGTTGGGAGATGTATGCCCTCAGTTCATTTGTATTTAATGCAAATGTTTTTTATAATAGATGTGTGAATTTTGCATGTGATGCAAATAAAATTTAATGCGTCGTAAATTGTTTACATGCATATTTAATAAAATAAACACGTGGAAATGGTTACCTGGATGACGGGATCGTTCCAGTTTAAACGCATGTTTAAACCCTTCAAAAACGGACTCCAAATGTGCAAACCAGAGCCAAAACAAGCGAAATAGCCAATTTTGGGCATTGCGGGTCGGGGCCCGCTAGGCGGGCACCCAACCCGCCTGGCAGGCGGGCGCCTGTGCCTGCTCCAGCAGGGCAGCCTCCCACGCCTGCTAAGAGGTGCGGGCGCCCATGCCTACATTGTGGGAGGGCACTTGCGCCCTCAAGCAGCCGGCGGGGCCCGCCCGCCCGCCTGTGCGCGCACGTGGGCGCGTGCCAGGCACGCGTCTGCGTGGCCTGGCAGCACCCTGGGCTGGGCAGAATTCAATTTTTGGGGCCCACGCTATGGGCCCCACACATAGGATTTTGAACCCTAATTGATTTATAATTTTGGCGGCTCGTTTTTTGCGAAAAAACATAGTTTTGGCTATTTTTGGATGATCGTTTGAGGTGCCAAACGGACTCGGATTGGAGTGTTGTTTCTTCCTACGTGTTCACCGTTCCACCCTCTTCGATTTGATAGGTTATATCACTTGCGAAACTTAACTGTGAGGGAGGAAAAATTCGCTAACTTTGGCCTTTATGAAATGCAAACTTTAATTAATTTTTCCTCCAAAACTTTTAGTCCCACATCGGAAGTGGAGTGAAGGGAAGGGGTCAGCCGCCTATATAAGTAGGGGTCTGCCCCCTTCCTTGATACTCGTTCCAAGCTCCAGATCTAAGTAGCTCCATTAAACGTGAGTAAGCCCGGATCTGAGCTTAAATTAAATTATTCTCTTTCTCCCTAACTTTCTTCCTTGCTTCTGTTCGGGCTCTAGCAAAGCTACGAAGGAGCTCGGACCGGATACGAAGTCTTGATGAAGGATCTACTCAAGGTGAAATCTTCTTCGACGTGTGGTTGGCTCAGCAACAATGGTGTTGCTCGCCTCGAAAAGCGGTTCGACTCGGGATGAGGAGCAGCTCGGGACGCGGTTCAAACGTTGTTTTCTGCGGAAACGAAGTGAAAGGTATGTAGTTTAATAACATGTGTTTATAAATTGCAACTGTTAGATAGATCTATCCTTAGGGGTTGGTCGGACCCAACCCCGGGATAGTAGAGATTTTGGCTAGGGTTTGTTCCCTTTAGGGCTTAACTTAAAACTGTTTTAAGTCTATTTTTCGATGTTGTTTTGTTGACTCGTCTGACTGACTTAGGCCGGACGTTGTATTTATGGACTTAGGCCGGACGTCGTATTTATGGCCTTAAGAACCCAGAAAACCCTTCAAAGACAGCTTCCACCGAGCACCAATTGGGAGATGGAAAAATGTAAAAAGTGGAATTTTATAAGGAATTTCACAAAGAAAAAATATAACTGGATCTCGTTGAAGAGGAGACCCTCTTTCCTAGCTTTTAATTGAACAGAAATAAAAGCCTAAAACACCTTTGCAAGACGCCTAATTGTTCTTCACAAAATAAGCATGAAAAAATGACAAAAGACGGCTAGCCCTAGATAAATAGAAAAGAGGAATTACTAATCTAGTCTGAAAAGACTAGAATACCCCTTGGCCCACTAAGACATGTCCACACATCTCCTGCGTCGAAAGTAAGTCGTCCATGTGGGACACGGGTCTTGAGGGGGTGCGGGTGTGCTTGGAGAGGGGGCGGCTAGGGGTGCACCCGCATCAATACCTCCCCTAAAAGAGACACCTTGTCCTCAAGGTGGAAGTCTGGAAACTACTCCTGGACCACGTCGTATGCCTCCCATGTAGCATCGCAGTCTGGTAAACCCGCCCACTGTATCAGCACTTCCTTGCGCCCGCAAGGATCCTGTCGAACTGCCCGAACCTCCAACGACTCCAACATCACCTCCATGTCCTCAGTCAATGTAGGTGCCAGCGTGGACGATGCTGCCTGCTCCCCAATGGTTCTCCGCAACTGTGACACATGAAACACTGGTGGATCGTCGCTGTAGGTGGTAGTCTCAACCTGTATGCCACCTGACCAATCTTGGCCTTTATCTCAAATGGTCCGTAGTACTGGGCCGCTAGCTTCTCATTCCGCCTTCTCGCTAATGACTTCTGCCTGTAGGGCCCCAGCTTCAAATACACCATATCCCCCTCCTGGAAGTGCACATCCCGACGGTGTCCATCAGATTTAGCCTTCATCACTTGATGTGCCCTCAGTATGTGTTTCTTCAGCTCCTCCAACAAACTATCCCTCTCCCCCATGTACTCCTCCACCTGTGACACCGGGGTATGCCTGTCCCCAAAACGAAGCAAAGAGGGGGGTCACGTCTGTACAGAACTCGGAAGGGCGTCATACCTGCTGCCGAATGGTACGAGTGTTGTACCAGTACTCTGCCCATGCTAACCACCTGTGCCACTAACGGGGCGTCTCTGAAGCAATACACCGCAGATATGTCTCTATGCTGCGGTTCACTACCTCCGTCTGGCCGTCCGTCTGAGGATGATAGGCCATACTCTTGTTCAACACTGTCCCGTGGACCCTGAATAGCTCATTTCAAAAACCACTCAAGAAGACATGGTCTCTGTCAGAAACGATTGACGACGGTACTCCATGCAATCGTATCACCTCCCGAGTGAACGTTGTTGCCACTGAAACTGTGGTGTAAGGATGCTTCAGAGGGATGAAATAAGCATACTTACTCAGCCTATCCACCACCACAAATTTCACCATGAATCCATCTGACCTCGGTAACCCATCGATGAAGTCCATCGTGCCCTCCTCCCACAGCTGCTCAAGCAAGGCCAGCAGCTGCAACAACCCAGCTGGTGCCATGGCCATGTACTTATGACGTTGTCAGACGTCACAAGCAGCTACCAAACGAGCTATCACCTTCCTCATCCCGAGCCAGTACACCCCCCGAGCCATCCTCATATAGGTCTGCAGCACCCCTGAGTGGCCACCCACCCCTGAACTATGAAACTCATGAAACAAGACCGGTATGAAAGTGGACGTCCGTGGAAACACCAACCTCCCCTGGTACAGTAGCCTCTGTCCCTCTATTGAGTACCCCTTCGGCCCACCTACTCCGCTCTGTAGTGAGTCCCTGATCTGCCTCAGCTCAGAATCGTCCTCCGCCTCCTGTAACATCGACTCCCACTCTAACCACATCGGCAAGGATAGAGCTCTCATGCTGATGCCCTCCTCTCGGCGTGACAAGGCATCTGCAGCCTTATTCTCCAGCCCCGGTCTGTACTCAATAGTAAACCGGTATCCCACTAGCTTGGACAGCCACCTCTGATGCTCCTTTGTGACCAACCGCTGATGCAATAAATACTTGAGACTACGATGGTCCAGCCTGACTACGAAGTCCCTCCCCAACAGATATGACCGCCATTTCTACACTGCCAGACAATAGCCATAAGTTCCCTCTCATACACAGACTTCAGTCATGCTCTAGATGACAGCACCTGACTGAAGTAAGCTACTAACCATCCTCCTGCATCAATACTGCTCCCAAACCATAACCCGACGCATCGGTCTCAACTACAAATGGTACGCTGAAGTCCGGTAGCGCCAGAACCGGTGCCGTAATCATCACTACCTTCAGGGCCTCAAACACCTTGGTCGCTTCTTCCCCCTAGCTGAAGCCATCCTTCTTCAACTGTTCGGTAAGGGGCCAAGCTATGGTGCTATATCCCTTCACGAACTTTCTATAGTATCTTGTCAGCCCTAGGAAGCCATGCAACGCCCTCAGCGTCGTCGGTAGTGGCCAGTCTAGCATTCCCTCTATTTTTGTTCTATCTGCCGCCACTCCTGCCTCAGAAACAACATGCCCCAGGTACTCAATCCGCCTCTGCCCAAACCTGCACTTCTTCTGATTCGCATACAGCTGATGCGCCAACAACTCCTGAAAAGCCAACCCCAAGTGCCCCAGGTGCTCCTCCATAGTCCTGCTGTAGATGAGTATATCGTCGAAGAACACCAGGATGAACCTCCTCAAAAATGGCTGGAACACCTTGTTCATCAAGGCCTGAAAGGTCGAGGGAGCACTGGTCAGGCCGAAAGGCATGACCAAGAACTCGTAATGTCCCTCGTGTGTGCAAAACACCATTTTCGGCACATCCTCCTGCCTCATCAATATCTGATGGTACCCCGATCTCAAATCGATCTTCGAAAAGACCGATGCCCCATGAAGCTCGTCCAACAACTCATCGATCACTGGAATAGAAAACTTGTCGGGAACAGTTTCCTTATTCCGTCCTTCTTTTCTAGTAACACGGGACTAGAGAACGGGCTAACATTGGGCTGGATCACTCCTGCCTGCATCATCTCTCGCACCATCCGCTCGATCTCATCCTTCTGCACATGCGGATATCGATATGGCTGTACACTCACTAGTGCCGCCCCCTCACGCAACACTATCGCGTGCTCATGTCCCCGTACTGGTGGTAAACGATGCGAATCCTGAAAACCCTCCTGATACCGCTCTAACAACTGCTCCACCTCGGCTGGGGTCTCCTCATGTGGTTCCTCACCCTCTGTCACCATACCTCAACACTCCACCAAGAATCCCTCTCTTGGCCTCTGTAGGGCGCGTGATATGGCCTTGAAAGCCACTAAGGAAAAGCAAAGGCTAGGGTCTCCTGTCAACACCACCGTGTGGTTCCCCTCCTGGAACTTCATCCTAAGCTGCTTCCAATTCACCTTGACCTCGCCCAACCCTTTTAGCCACTGTACGCCCAAAATCACATCGACATTGCCCAACTCCAGGGGCAAGAAATCTTCTACTATCTGCACACCCTGCAAGGTCAAGCACAGTCCCTTGCACATCCCACTGCTCTCCTCCATCTTCCATGTCCCTAACAAGACCGTAAACTTCTCCAGGGTGATCAGCTGCAACCCATGACGATCCACCAACTGTCGAGAGATGAAATTGTGGGTGGCCCCACTGTCTATGAGTACCGTTACAGTAGTGTCGTCCAACCGCCCTGACAACTTCATGGTATGGTTCAGTGTGAACCCTACCACAGAGTTCAGGGATACCTCTGCTACATCCAGGTGAGACTTCTCCTCTTCCACTGCCTCCTCTGCCTCATACTCCTCATCACCAACATACCCCTCCTCATCTGGCACGATAGTGATCTGCAGCAGGTGGCTCGCACAACGGTGACCTGGGTTAATCGCTCATCACAGCGAAAGCATAGTCCCTTCGCTCTCTTCTCCTGTGCCTCTGCCTCTGTCAGTTGTCTCCCCAATGTCGCTGGCGGTGTCCTCTGGTCTCAGGTACTCCTGTAGGAGCCCTCGGCGCTGTCGCTAGTGCTGGGCGGGAATTTTGGGTCCCCAAGCTCCACGTATCATCCTCTCCTCTGCATGCTTCTCCTCCACCTTCTGTGGAGGCGAATCAAGTCCTCCAAGCCCCCGGGGCTCTGCATCCTCAGTTCGGCCCGAATGGAAGGCTTTAGCACCCCCCCCAATGAAGTTCCCCAGGAGTATCTCCTCGGTGACCCCATGTACTCGGCCCGATAGCAGCTCAAAAATTCTTGATGAAATCTCGCACCGTGCCCTCCTGTCTGAGTACTCTGAGCTGCTCGTAAAAGTCTCCCCCGGGTGTCTCCTGAAACCGATCCATCAAGTATGCCGTCAGCTCTGTCCATGAGTAGAAAGGGTTCCAGGATATCCGCCACCAATACCACGCCAACGCCTCCCCCTTGAAGTAAATTCCGATGGCATGTAGGACCTCCTCCTCCGTGAATCCCATCACCTGGAAATACCGCTCCGCTCGGTGGATCCACACATCCGGATCGGTGCCCTCAAACACCGACATCTTCAGCTTCATCAACCTCCGATCAGCATTGACGTCTCCATATGCCGCTCCTTCTGCCCTCCTATCCTGGGGTACATACCTTCGTCCAACTCTCCCGTCGCCACGACCCCAAGGTGGGGTCAATCTCCTCCCACGCGTACTCCTCCTCCGGCCACTGTGGTCTGTCGTCTGGTCCCAACCAATTAGGACCTCCAACCCCCCCCCCCCCCCTCGGGCCTCCTCCAAGCCCCGGAAAGCCCGACAACACCCCCCGGGGGTTCACCGTAGCTGGTCGCCCCTGGGGGAAGATTCCCTGACCCCCCAACTGCGTGGCGGGGCCCCCAAGGGCCAAACCGGGGGCCACTGGCCCCTGTTTTGAAGGGTGAGGGCTGTGCTACCCTCGCCTGGCCACGACAGGCTTGTGCGGCCCTCGGCAGGCCCCTGCAGGGTCGCGCGGGGCCCTAGCGCATGTCGTGCGGCCCCACCTGCCTGGCGAAGGGCCGGCGCGCCCTCCTAGGCCGCCTCTGATGACGGCCGACCCATTTGGAGGCGGTTTTGCCACATCCCCTCCACTCTGGATTCCTTCGCCGTTGTTCCCACGGTTGTTTCATTGTTTGTTGAGATTCCGGGAAACATCGTCGCCATTTTCGCTTCATGGGCCCTTTGTTGTTGGATTTCGGGGTCGGAATCCTCCAAGATATCTTCCACGAACTCTCCTTGTTTTTTCTTCCTTTCATTTTTCTCCTTTTCTGCCATTAGCGGTTGAAAAAATTTGCCGATTTGACCAATTTCCGCCCTCATCGCTCGTAGATCTCCTTGCATTTCATCTTGCGTGTGAGCGACGTCCTTAAACCTTGCATTGATTCTTTCATTTGTGGCCGCCAATTCCTTGTTGAACTCCTCGTGCAACCCTTGAAGCTTCTCATCCACGAAATCTGCCTTCGATCTCATGCTCGCCGCCATTAGATCTCCCCTTTCTGATACCAATTTGATACGATCCGATAGATCGATCAATCAAATCAGCGGTTTAAATGTGAAAAAATGTAAAAAGTGGAATTTTATAAGGAATTTTACGAAGAACAAAGATAACTGATCTCGTTGAAGAAGAGACCCTATCTCCTAGCTTTTAGTTGAACGGAAATAAAAGCCAAAAACACCTTCGCAAGACGCCTAATTGTTCTTCACAAAATAAGCATAAAAAATTGACAAAAGACGACTAGCCCTAGATAAATAGAAAAGAGGAATTACTAATCTAGTCTGAAAAGGCTAGAATACCCCTTGGCCCACTAAGCCATGTCCACACATCTCCTGCACCGAAAGTAAGTCGTCCATGTGGGACCCGGGTCTTGAGGGGGTGCGGGTGCGCTTAAAGAGGGGGCGGCTAGGGGTACACCCGCATCATGTTTGTTCCCTTTAGGGTTTAACTTAAAATTGTTTTTAAGTCAATTTTCCGCTGTTGTTTTGTTGACTTCGTCCGACCGACTTAGGCCGGACGTCGTATTTATGGCCTTAAGAACCCAAAACCCCCTTCAAAGACAGCTTCCACCGAGCACCAATTGGGAGATGCCACGTCATCAGCTTCTCAGGAAGCAACTCTGCTCGCATTTAATACTGGTCAGTTCGACCTATTCTATCTCCCTACTTGATACTTCAGCTCGCGAATCATGACAAACGCGACGACACACTATCAAGATTACCCGTCCTTTCAAAATAAGTGCCCCACACTCTCGTGTTCCCGAAGCAAGGCATCGACGAGGCGATAAGTATCTACCGTTCAATTCGTCTCCCCGCCCCTCCACTCTTAACCTCGCAGCTAGGGCCCACAGTGCTGAGTGCCTAGCAGGGAGATGAAGGGCCATTGTATATATCAATGTCAATAGTCAATTCCGGCCCACAAGCAGCCGAGCCTCACTCAACGCGTCGGATGGGACCCCCAACGGGAACCTCCCGATTGGATCGTGGGGTCAATCAGGCCCGACCTCAGCCTAGCCCACGTGCACACACGACGCGAACCTAGACAAGAAACTCTCTAGTCACAATCGGCATTCAATACTTTCCTTATCCGCAGAGACTGTCGACCGCCATACATCCCCGATGAACAGAAGTCAATTACGCCCGGGGGACAACTACTTTCCACCTAGCTGGCCCTCATTCCCCATTGGGCCTTATATAAGCAGAAGTAGGCATGGCCATCGGGCCGGCCCGGGGCCCGGCGAAGCTCGGCGCCTTATATAAGCAGAAGTATGCATGGCCATCGGGCCGGCCCGGCCCGAAGCCCGCCGGGCTTCGCCTGGCCCCGGGCCTCCGGCTTGAATTTCAAGCCGGGCCGGGCCGGCCTGGCCCGGGGGGGTGGAAACCCCCCCAGGCCTGGGCCGCGGGCCAAGCGGGCCGGCCCGGTTTTTTTCATAGTTTTAAAAAAAACTAAAAAAAATTTAAAATTCTGTAAATACATACTAAAATAATTATAAATTTTTTTAACATTTGTAAAATATTTTATGTCTTATATATTTTTTAAAAATTTAAAATACTTCTTAACTAATGTTTTCTTATTTAGAACAATTTTTTTATTACTTGTAACTTGTTCTAAAGAAGTAAAATAAGTTAAGAATGATATTTAATTTTTAAAAAATTTATAAGACCTATATAAAATATTTTAC
>JAULAV010005549.1:0-27946 GCA_030789695.1 Scilla litardierei
AAGGTTGAAAGCACTTGAGCTAGACCTCTCTGAGGCTCAGCTAGTGCATTTTGTTTTGATATCTCTTCCATCACAGTTCAACCAGTTTAAGATGAGCTACAATCTGAAGGATGAGACTTGGTCTCTGGATGAGCTCATCTCGCACTGTGTTCAGGAAGAGAACAGGCTTGAGCAAGGAAGACAGAAAGTGCTCATATGATCTCTACCACTAAAAGATTAGAAAGGTATGCTGCAAATTTTGGTTTAATTCTAAGTTAATTTCATGCAACCTTTGGTACTTATAGGCACGTGATGGAAAGATTTGGTATAACCATTCACATCATTGTGTCTATGCAGGATTGCCTAAGATGCCAAGAGCCAAATGATGGTGAAAGATACATCGATATGGGCAATGGCAAGATGGTTCAAGTAGAGGCACATTAAATTTAGATTATTTCTTTTAAATGCTAGATTGTATTTGAATTTTATGAGACTATTATGTACCATTTTTAACGGAATTTGGATTTCCATTTTTATTTTGAACAAATTCGGTTATAAGTGTTCAATTTTGAATGGAAAATTTGGTTGTCTCTTAATTCAAAATTAGTTTATTCTAGTTCTTTAAAAGATCATTATAATCTTCATTTATTTGGAAATGTTGCTCCATCAATAGAATTCCTGCATTTAAGTACATGTGTTGTAATGAAAGAATTAACAGTTTAGAATTCAGTTATATTTTGATTGCAGCTTATATCCTTAATAAAGTTTCAACAAATGAATTAATTGCATGTTTGGATATGTCCAACTAAAGTAAGGCTTTATAAGCCTAATAAAGTAATAGGACATAATGCCAATGATTTTCTAATTTTGTTGAATAGTTTTAAAAAGTAGATATTATTTCGGATAATTTTACATAATCTCACTGTTAAGTTAGTTTACGAATTATGAAATGCACACCTATTTGAGGATGCTGAGTTTGAGGGGGGAAATTTAGTTAGTAACATTATTCTTGAAGAGGATTATATCCCTACAGGTGTGGTTGGCATTGCTCAGGATGGTATTCCTGACATTGTTCAAGACACAATAAATTCAAGATAATGTTGCAATTCCTCCCATTCGGGAAATTGTTCATAAGGACAAACTCTAGCACCTCAAGTAACTAATTGCCATTCAGGAAAATCCATTAAAGAGATGACAAGTTTACTGTTGACATTAGGATGATGGAAGTTTGACTTACATCAAGTCATAAAAGGTTTTACATCTCTAAATGGATTAATGCATTAATTAAGAAAGTCCTTGAATGATACTTAAAATCTTTTCTCATCGCCATAAGGTTTGAAACCTATTGATTGTAAATAGTTTTTTATGATCAAAAGGAATTCAAAAGGGTATTAAGAAAAGATTTAAAGTGTATCACTCAAAGACTTTATATGGAAAAGAATGCATTAATTGTAAAGAAACTTTCTATTCAGTTTTCATGAAAGACTCTGTGAGGTTTTAAATGGCATTAGCAGAGCATTTCAATATCGTTGATGATATATTAAATTTCATTAAGTGATCATCTCGTTCGGTTTTGAGATGATATTTAATGATGTTATCTAAGTTCGGTGGGAGCATGTAATTTATATAATATCTATGTGGTAATGAATGCTAAGTTCTGTGGGAGACAAGTTTAGTCTCAAAATTGCCCTGAGAATAATCTTAAGAAGATTTCCTATATCTCGCCAATTGGGAGTCTAAAGTATGCTCAGTTTTATATGCATTTGGTTGTTGCATATATTACAAGTGTGTTGGGCAGATTGTTAAGTTCAGGAGTTGACCATTTGACAGCAGCCAAATGTGTCTTACGGTATTTATGGAGAACAAAAGGGTTACATGTTCAAGGATCAGTAGTCAAAAAGGTTTGAGATCATTTTGGTATACTGACTCTGATCATTTATTGGATGCAAAGAATATATGAAAATCTATGTTAGGCGTCATCTACTAGAAGATATCTAAATGGTCCCTTTTATATAGTCTCTTCTGACATGGCTTTAGATTTCATATTATATTATGTGACATCCAAATCATGAAATATATCTGCATATTTTGTCACTATGCTGCGAATCAGGGATGGTGTTGAAACACCACACAGTTTATTTAGTGACAATGAAGTCTGCAGTTTTATATTCCAGCAACAACAGGAACTCGACAAAGTTTAGATATTCAGAGATCAAGTTCCTAGATTGTTGATTAATAGGAGTGTATAATTGTCTAATGAGCACATCGGAACAAACCATGTAATTACGGATCCGTTATAGTAAGGAAATGTCATCCAAAAGGTTTTATGAGCTAGCTACTCATATGGATGTCATTTCATTAAGAACATTCAGTTTTGTGGGAGTTTGTTCTTTTGGGTGCTCATATGATAGACAAAATTAAGTCTCCAGCTTAAGCTTGAGGATATTTTCTGATCAGAAATAAAGTTTTTGGTTTCAGTTCGGCTTCACTCCGATTTTGGTTTGTTTATGATCTCACTAAGGTTAAGGAGGATCAGTTGAAAATAGACATGTTAGATCACATTACATGTAATTTCCATGCTACACATCCACTTCATAATCCATGTCATTCTTTTGTATTAGCACGGTGACCACTGATGGGTCGAGCTGCAATTGCTGCGGCGAAGATCTCTTTGATCCCTTGCTAATATAATTGATGGACCGGATTGTTTTTGACTCATTAAAGAAATGACAGCAG
The DNA here is from genome assembly GCA_030789695.1 of Scilla litardierei. Classification (NCBI taxonomy): domain Eukaryota; kingdom Viridiplantae; phylum Streptophyta; class Magnoliopsida; order Asparagales; family Asparagaceae; genus Scilla; species Scilla litardierei. Next base: position 2,716 of record JAULAV010005549.1, read on the forward strand.
GTTAAGATCTTATTTGGTTGTATGCACTATGAAATATAATTATAAAGTTTAAGCATATAGCCCAAGTGGGAGATTATTGGAACTTATCCAACTAAGTTGGATCTTAATTCAACATTGGGCTAATATGCGGTGAATAATTATATAAGTGCTACGCTGTCGTATTAAGCCCAATATATTAGTGATCTGGTTTTAATTAATTAAATGGGCTAAATGAGTTAAACAGGTTGTGGGGACTTTATGTGTAGAGACTATTGGGCTTCAACTCGTTGATGGGCCGAGTTGGAAACCCTAGGGCTATGGAGGCTAGCCTATAAATATTAGCGGTCATGATCCCTGGAATACACGAACAAAGTTGAGCCGTCTTTTCTACGTCCCGTCGCTAGGAGAGAAACCGGGAGAAGACTAAAGGGATTCTCCAAACGGTTGATTCGTGCTATTCTGGAAGATCGTCCGCTGCGCTATCGTCAGGATCTTTCAGATTATAAGCGATGGACTCAGGTACGCTTCCGCTAAATCATAGTATGCAATGATTTAAGATTCCGCATGTTATATATATCTAGATCTGTGTTATTCAGTTTGTACACATCTAGATCTTTAGTTTCTACAGTAATGTTGTTAACGAGTAAGTGACTATACAGTTTCATGACATCTCATTACATAAAGAAGATCATCGAAGTTTGCTTTAATATAAAGTTCTTAGGTTAGTAAGATAATATGTTCTTCCAATATTATGTAGTATTCATATTTGCATGGGATTGGGGTTTACGGATAAGTATAAGAACATGCTTAAAATGAAAACTATGTCACCCCCTAAAACGAAGAAAAAATGCTCTTATTTGCAAACATCAACTAAACAGCTACCAATATAAAATTAATGTTTAAACGATTAAAATTAATGTTTTAACTAAAAAATTAATGTTGTAACTAATTTAATTTTAATTTGGGACTTGCTACTTTTGCTCATGTTATACTATGTTGATGTAGTTTCTATTTTAACTTACCAATGTCTTTAGCTTGCCATGGATGGTAGAAAGAAATCTGACAGTTGGAGAGCCCAAGATCGATTTTTAAGCTTGTGTTCCTTTCTTTTTTGTTAATTTCCCGTCTTTTGAATGCAAGATTTTGTAAATATCGGGGGGGGGGGGGGATGAGACATCTTTATCACAAGTTAAATTATTATAACTAGATACGCGAGCATACTCAATAAACTATTTTTTCAAACTTGTCTTCGGACAAAATACGCAACAAACAACAATAACAGAACTCAAGAAGGAGAGAATACATGATACGCTAGCTACGTAGATATTGGCATACAGCTGCAAAACAAATGGATTTGGGCTTAGCTTTTTGGATTGATTTATAAATTAATTTATATCAAAGAAAATATAGATTAATAAAATAAATATAAACAGTTATATTTTATATTAACAAGAATCGATTCCCAAGCTCGAGCACGACCGATAGCCCTAGCTCCAGCCATGCATTCCTGGAACTATCTCCATTCAAGTAAGTGGTTACATAGCTCTCTAAATCATGCAATGTGTATGTTTAAGGATTAATATGACTGTTTACGGGTGTTTTCTCACCACTGCTCGTTGACCGCCAGATGTGTGGTCAACGTGGTCAAGGGGCCGGTTTGGGGGTCCCTTGGGTTCGCCAAGTCCGCTTGTACTCGGCGTGGGAGAGCTGAGGGAAGCCTCGGCTCGGTGAGTCGCGCTCGGCCTCGGTCGGGTCAGGCTCGGCCTCGGTCGTATCCGTGTCGAGGGGTAGCCTCGGCGCCTTGCGATTAAGTCGGTGCTTGATCAGTCGTCCTCCTGGCGACTGCGTCGGTGATGGCCGACCGACGCCGAGGGGTAGCCTCTGCGTCTTGGATGTCTTCTTCCTGGACAGATGAAGAAACTCGTCAGGGAGGCCGGACCTAGGTTCCGGCCAAAGCCCCTCCGATGCCTAAGTCAGATCAGGATCTGAAAGGATACTCGGCGGGGGAGATCTGGCTTGTGAAGAAGCCGAAACGTCAACCCAGGCGGCGCGAGTATTGGGGGGAGGGAGGAAATGGAGTGGTGAAAGCCTAGGTCGTTGATGGAGTACCTCTGTGTGGGTTACCTGAGTTCTTCTCTTTCTTATTCGTCGTCCTGGCCTTCCCCTTATAGGGTTCTTCCTGATTGCCCCACGTCCTGCCTCCTCTCACGTCCCCACGATCCGCATCTGCCTCCTCCCCTTCTCGCGTCGTGGTGAGGTGGCCCATTAACGGGTCCGTTAATGGCCATCATGGGAGCGCGGATTCAGAGGGGTGGTTAATCCGGCCGAATGGGGGACAGTCGGGCGTACCCGAGGACGGGGTGGCTGGGCCTTCCGCTCCGTCCGTGGGCCTCTTTCGGGCGGGCCCGTCTTCCCTAGTGGGCTTCTCCTATGAGGTCGGGCCGTGGGCCGTTGTGTTTCGGGCTCGTTGATATTAGTCGTAACAATTGCCCCCATCGCCTGGACCGTTCGGCTTCCGTCGGTTCGGTTCGGGTGATGTGACTCTTTCGTGACCTGATGGATGCGTCAGTCGAGGCCCCGCCATGAAATGAATGTCATTATTGCCGCTCCGTTTGAACTTCCGCTGGTGCAGTTTTCGAAGCATCGCCGCCGTTTTGATGTCGCCGCGTTCCTTCTCCTGACGGTTCAGATCCCCCTGTTGCCCTCTATATATGCGTTTCAATCCCTCGGGCTTCAACTCTTTCGCGCTCATTCCTTCTTGATCTCCGTCCCAACAGCTTCTTCCTCCCAACCTTTGTCTTTTCCCCAGCTTTGATCAAGGTAACTCTTCCACCCTTTACCTCCGGCCATGGCCATGCTTAGAATAGGTGATACGCGTCCTGGCGGACCGACGCCTGGTCCCGATCGTGCCCCTCCCTCGGGGCTCGAAGTTTCTTCGTCGTCCCCGGGGGTCCCGGACAAAGGAAAAAGAAAGCTTTTTCCGGATCCCATTGTGGTCGACGTGGCCTCGTCTTCCGAGCGGTTGGGCATCCCTCCCTCGATCCTTCGGTCGTCGTCTATGGCCCCGTTCTTAGTTACTAGGGAAATATTGGAGAGGTACCTGTGTTATCCCTATGACGTCCGACTTCCCTTTGGGGATGAGCGGATCTGCTTCCCGCGGAGTAACGAGGTCGGCGTCTACGTCGAGATGTTCCATCTGGGGCAACTCTTCCCTCTCCACCCCTTTATCATTCAATTCACTGACTCCTTGAAAGTCGCCCTGTGTCAACTGACGCCGTCCTCTGTCGCGGTGTTGACCGGGTTCATTACGCTTTGTCTCACTCACGGCCTGGAGCCGTCTCTCCCACTCCTCTTTTACTTTTACCGGATCCAGACGGTCGGCCTCGGATCTTGGCTGCACCTCTGGAGCCGCGCGGGCCGAGTGTGCCTTCTTGGTCTGCCCCTTGGGTCCAGAAACTGGGATTCTAGCTTTGTTTTTGTTGTTTTCCCCCGGGTCTCGGTGATCTTGACAGGTTGGGGGAGTTCGCAACACACCGACAGGACGGTAACCTTGTCCGAGGCCGAGCGAGCCGCAGCCCGTCTCATATCGTCACTTTCTCTCGAGGAGAGGTTGGTCTGGCCTTTGCTGGACGACCTTCTTCTAAAATGCACTCTGTGGTCCCCCGGTTAGTTGTCTCCCTTCCCTCCTTTTATCCTCTGGCTCACCCTGATTTCACCTTCTCTCGCAGGCATGGCTGGTCGTGAGTTCACTCATGACGTCGACGAGCTCATTCGCCTGGGATCTCGCCGGGGCCACGGGATCTCTTCTGGACGGGCGCCTCGCCGCTCTGTTGATGAAGAGTTGCGCCGGTCTGAGCCTCCTTTGGGAAGGATTGAGGCCAGGTCCCCCCCACGGGTCGCGTCGGATGCCCGTGGAGGGGAAGCCGCGGGGGTCGACCCTTTCCTTGTGGAGGGTTCTGGATCGGCTCCTCGGCCGTCTGCGGGCGGGAGTCGCAAGCGCTCCCCCCCAGCGATCGTTGCCCCCATCGGGAAGAAGTCGCGGAAGAATAACGGGCGCGCCTCTCCTCCGACTCCTGTCGTTGCGCCGACGGATCCCGGGAAGGCAGTCACGACGACCGCCGCCGCTGCCCACACCGCCGATACTCCCTCGGCTATCCCCTCGGTCTCGGGGGCTGTCTGTGTTCTCCCGAGCACCTCAGCGGGCCTCGCCGATCCTCTCGGGGGTTCGGTTCCAGGTCTCGATTTGGCCCTGGTGGACCGACCGGCGGCAGACGCTGTGCCCCCAGGGGACCGTTCCCTTCTGGAGTTGTCCCCCGTGGACGTACTGTCGGATTCCCTGGTCAGTCACCTTCGACAGGTTTGGATTCCTGCCCCCTTCGGATGGTTGTTTTGTCTATCGGTCTTCCTCGGTATAACCCACCTCCCTTTCATCTGCATGCCACCGCGATGGCTCTTGAGACACAGCGCCGGGCGACCCAGTTGAGAAGCCTCGAGGATTCTCTTAGTCGGGAACGCGCCCGGGCCGGGGAAACTGATGTGGCCCTTCAGGGTGCCCGCATGGAGGTTCGGCAGCAGCGCCGTCATGCCGACGAACTCGAGACTCAAGTGCATGATCTCAAGCGAAAGCTTGAGGATGTCCATGAGTTGAGCCGAGAAGCGGAGGAGAAGTTCTGGCAGGAGAGGAAGGAGCTTTGGGGCCAGCTCGCCGAGCTGTGTCGGAGGCTCCGCTTCGCAGAGGAAGCCGAGAAGGGCGTCGACACGGTCATTAGGCCGAAGATCGCGTCGGTCTCGAATGAAGTCTTCGGGACTTACGAGGACCTCCTTGCCCCTCGCATAGTGGAGGTCATCAGGGAGTCGTTTCGGCAGCTCGCGGAGCTCGCTCGGGAGCCGATCCTCCCTCCTCCGGGGCAGGCCGAGCCCCATGGCTCGGAGCAAGACAAGGCACCGGATGACGCTATCTCCCGCGCCCCGGACCCCTGAAGAGCCTCCGTGTCCAGTCCCCTTTCTTGGGTGACAAATTTTGTTGTCATCAACGGTGCTTCGGACTCATGGCGACGCTGTCTCTTGCGCCCTGGACCCTTGCAAAGCCTTTGTATCCTGTCTCCTTTCTTGGGTGACAAATTTTGTTGTCAACAACAGTGCTTGTGAGGATGTTGTCGAGCGATATGTAACCCATACCATTAATGAAAATGATATCTTCTAGATTTTTCTCGTACCACTGGTCTCTTCTTTCGGGGGTTTCCCCCTTTGAAATAGCATTTGTTATTCCTAGGTCGAGCAGATGTCGTCGTCCTCGGCTAGGGGCGTTATCATGAGCTTATCCGGCTCGGGGCGAGTCTGTTCGCCGGGGTGATTGCCCTCATCAAGCGAGTAGGTAGGTCACTCGACTCGCGAGGGAGGTCATCCCGAGGCCTCCGATCGGCGGTCATGCTCGTCGGCAGGAGGAATTGCCCCCAACTTTTAGGGGTGGGTGTTCTGCTCGGTCTGCGGGGGCAAGTCCCCCTCGGCTCAGGACTGGCAGTCGCGCTCCTCGGCGGGGGGAGTTGCCTCCTACCTTGTAAGTGGGCGGTCTGCTCAGTCTGCGGGGGTAGGTTCCCTTCGGCTCACGACCGGGCGTCGTGTTCATCGGCCAAGGGGGTTGCCCCCAACCTCATGTGAGGATGCTTCGCTTGGTCCGTGAAGACAAGTCTCCTTCGTTCGGCGGTGAGGGGAGTTGCCCCTCGACGAAGGAGAGTCATTCGGTGGCGAGGGGAGTTGCCCCTCGGCTTAGGAGAGTCATTCGGTGGCGAGGGGAGTTGCCCCTCGGCTTACGGCCGATGAAGGAGAGTCTTTCGGTGGCGAGGGGAGTTGCCCTTCGGCTTACGACCGACGAAGGAGAGTCTTTCGGTGGCAAGGGGAGTTGCCCCTCGGCTCACGGCCGATGAAGGAGAGTCTTTCGGTGGCAAGGGGAGTTGGCCCTCGGCTTACGGCCGACGAAGGAGAATCGTTCGGTGGCGAGGGGGGTTGCCCCTCGGCTTACGGTCGACGAAGGAGAGTCGTTCGGTGGCGAGGGGAGTTGCCCCTCGGCTTACGGCCGATGAAGGAGAGTCGTTCGGTGGCGAGGGGAGTTGGCCCTCAGCTTACGGCCGACGAAGGAGAGTCGTTCGGTGGCGAGGGGAGTTGCCCCTCGGCTTACGGCCGACGAAGGAGAGTCTTTCGGTGGCGAGGGGAGTCGCCCCTCGGCTTATGGCCGACAAAGGAGTGGGTAGCTGTGAATCGGATATGGTCCATATTAGTCGGACCGCGGTTTGCCTTGAGCGAACCCTCCTTCGTGCCCAGAATCGTCTGTTTAAGAAAACTGGTGATAGAATTTGCATTGACATTGTATGCCTTCATTTCTGTAAGACAATACATTTGGAGTAATGGAAAAAAGTAAAAAAGGCAACAAGACACAGGGGAGGTTCTGGCAGGGTAGCCCTCCCCTGGTGGAGCGGCGGCTGTTTACTCTATCTCCTCACTCGATGATACGCGTGACCGTCTGGACCGTGTTCACCCCTTTTCCCATGTCTTGCTGTTTGGACGTTCCTTCCCCCGAGGCGGGGTCGTTGGTGGAGTTCTTTAGGTGCCCCCGACTCACCAGCTTATCGATGTCTTTCTTCAAGTGCCAACAGTCGTCGGTGTCGTGGCCGTTATCCTTGTGGTACTTGCAGTATTTCTCTTCATCCCTCCCCCCTTTCCTCATTCTTCGGGGAGGTCGGCCTGTGTGTCCCTCCTTCTGGGCTTGCGCTAGGATCACGTCCGGGGCGTGGGTTACCGAGGAGTGCCGGGGCTCTTCCCTCCGTGGTCTTCCTCTAGCCCTCTTCTCCGATCGATGCTCCTCCGTGCTGCGGCGCTCCTTCTCACCGCGCTTGGTCTCACGTCTGGTCTTTCCCTCATCCTCGGCCAATGCCTCTTTTGTCAGCATGAAGCGTTCCGCTCGGGCCATAATTCCGGCGAGGTCCTTCGGCGGGTCGCTGTGTAGCGACTTCTTCAAGCCCCTGTGTCGAAGGCCTTTCTTCAAGGCCGCCTTCACAACCAATTCGGGACAGCTATCCACGCTCAATCGCTCCACATTGAAGCGACGCATGAAGTGCCTCAGAGATTCGGCCGGTCCCTGCACCACATTGAATAAGTGTTCCGAGTCAGGCTTTACCTGCCGCTCGGCCATAAATTGCTTGCAGAACAGCTGGGTGAGCTCGTCGAAGTTGTCTATCGACCGACCGGGCAGGCTGAGGCACCAGGTCCGGGCGGCTCCTTGTAGGGTGGAGTAGAAGCCCCTGCAGAGCAGGGTGTCATCGGCTCCTTGGAACGCCATGACCGTCTCGTAGTCCATCACATGATCCGCGGGATCGCTGACGCCGTTGTACTTCTCCAGCGTCGGTACCTTGAAGTTCGAGGGTATTCTTGCCTCAGTTATCCTCCGGGTCAGGGGGCATCGTTCTCCGCTGATGCACCCGGGCCGCTCACCCTCGCCCGCCTCCTTGCCGTTCGGTTGCAACGGGGGGGCTGGTGGGAGCCTGACCTCCTCCTGGGTCTTCGCCGGCTTGGCTGTCGGACTCGACCGGCGCGAACATTCTTTCCGGCTATCCTGGTGGTGGGTTTGTCGGCTGCCTCCACTCCGTTCAGACTGGACGCTTGTTGATCGCCGATCATCCCGCCTGCGCTTGTTTGACCTTGGATGGGTGGACGAGCCCGTCCTGGAGACGTCGCCCGTCTGCTCCGAGTCCCTCCCGTTTCCCTCTCTGAACGAGGTTGGAGTGGGGGACCGCGCCGGAGAAAAGCCGGGCCTGGTGATCTTCCTTTCCGTATCCCGTATTCTTTTTCCGTGGTCGGTGACCACGGCGGAGCGAAGGGGTCGACGTTCCCCTTACTGGCGGTGAGCCCGCCTCTCCCCACCTTCGGTGGTAGGAGTGCTGCTGACAAGCTGTTGAATCGTCGCGGCTAAAGTTTGGATGTTGGCGTTGGTCTCCTGCGCATAGGCTCGGAGTTGCCCCTGCGTGGCCAACAGGGCGTCGTTGGTTTCCCCGGCAGCGTGACCGTTCAGATTCTCGATGGGGGAGTGGTATGCGCCCTCCTCCGGGATGGGCGGCATGCGCCCCAGGCCGTTGCCGACGGGTTCCATTTTGGTGGTTTGACGTGGGTGTTAGTACGTTCCCACAGACGGCGCCAGATGTTTACGGGTGTTTTCTCACCACTGCTCGTTGACCGCCAGATGTGTGGTCAACGTGGTTAAGGGGCCGGTTTGGGGGTCCCTTGGGTTCGCCGAGTCCGCTTGTATTCGGCGTGGGAGAGCTGAGGGGATGCCTTGGCTCGGTGAGTCGCGCTCGGCCTCGATCGGGTCAGGCTCGGCCTCGGTCGTATCCGCGTCGAGGGGTAGCCTCGGCGCCTTGCGATTAAGTCGGTGCTTGATCAGTCGTCCTCCTGGCGATTGCGTCGGTGATGGCCGACCGACACCGAGGGGTAGCCTCTGCGTCTTGGATGTCTTCTTCTTGGATAGATGAAGAAACTCGTCAGGGAGGCCGGACCTAGGTTCCGACCAAAGCCCATCCGATGCCTAAGTCAGATCGGGATCTGAAAGGATACTCGGCGGGGGAGATCCGGCTTGTGAAGAAGCCAGAACGTCAACCCAGGCAGCGCGAGTATTGGGGGGAGGGAGGAAATGGAGTGGCGAAAGCCTAGGTCGTTCATGGAGTACCTCTGTGTGGGTTACCTGAGTTCTTCTCTTTCTTCTTCTTCGTCCTGGCCTTCCCCTTATAGGGTTCTTCCTGATTGCCCCACGTCCTGCCTCCTCTCACGTCCCCACGATCCGCCTCCGCCTCCTCCCCTTCTCGTTTCGTGGTGAGGTGGCCCATTAACGGGTCCGTTAATGGCCATCATGGGAGCGCGGATTCAGAGGGGCGGTTAATCCGGCCGAATGGGGGCCAGTCGGGCGTACCCGAGGACGGGGTGGCTGGGCCTTCCGCTCCGTCCGTGGGCCTCTTTCGGGCGGGCCCGTCTTCCCTAGTGGGCTTCTCCTATGAGGTCGGGCCGTGGGCCGTTGTGTTTCGGGCTCGTTGATATTAGTCGTAACAATGACCTTTGGCAGTGGTTGGAAACAGTTTATGGTCATTTGTGAACATTGGTGGACTAGAACCCAACTTTGGGTTTTTAGAGTATTTGTGATAATTGAGGTTTTGTTGTAGGGTTTGTTGACAAATATGGAATACAATAATTGGTTTGACGGAAATTACTATGAACAGTATAATGAAATTAATTTGAACGAGCCTCCTAATTGGCCCATTTCGGTAATTATGATTTTGCACTTACTATATTTATAATTGTTAATGAAACTTATGCATTTTTGACGAATATTGTAGGATGATATACCTGAAACGAATTACGAGCTTGAATCATGTGATCAAACAGCAGATTGTACAGATGATTTCAACACTGACGAGGTTATTATTGCGCCTCATTTTAATTACCAAAACCTTAAGAAGCTTCATTCACAATATAATACATTTGATTTAACACAATCTCATGTGTTTGTTACTCGTGATGATCTCATAAATTGTGAGAGAGATATTGGAAACGTAATGGATATGTCATTGTTATAAAGCGGTCAGATACGCCACAACTAGGGAGGAAAGGTTCTGTGACATTGGTGTGTGTGAGGAGTGGGAAGTTTAGAAAGGACACTTACTCCAAGAATGTTCCAAACGAATTAAAAAGGAAAGGGACGGGAACAAAAAAATGTGATTGCCCATTTAAATTGATCGGGATGCAATTGACAAATGGGGGTGAATGGGTAGTTGTTGTAAACAGTGGAATTCATAATCACCCATTGGCTGAGCGGTTAGAGGGCCACTCTCTTGTTGGTATGTTAAGTACTGAGGAGAAAAACATGATGATTGAAATGATAAAGAATGCAGTCCTCCCGAAAAATGTTTTACTGACAATGAAAAGAAACGACAGTGGAAATGTAACACATTTAAAGAAAATATACAATGCTCGGTAAAAATATCACCGTGAAATACGAGAAGGCAGATCTAAAATGCAATACCTATTGAAACTTATAAACGATAGCAACTATGTTGAATGGCACAGAAAGGATGCCGAAACGGAGGTTGTAAAAGACATTTTTTGGGCACATCCGGATGCCATTCATCTGCTAAACACATTTCCTTATGTACTGATTATGGATAGTACGTACAAAACAAACCAATATAGCTTCCCACTCTTTGATATTGTTGGAGTGACATCAACAGAGTACATATTCTCCGTGGCACATGCATACATGCAGGCAGGCAGAGCAGACTGACAACTTTGTTTGGGCACTAGAGATGTTAAAATCTTTGATTAAAAATGCCGATCAATTTTCGCTTGTGACTGTCACCGATAGAGACATAGCTCTGTTGACTGCTGTGCAACTCGTGTTTCCATCAGCAACACACTTACTATGCCGGTGGCATATTTGCAGCAATGTCCAAGCAAGAACCAAGAAATATGTGAAACCCAGAGAATTGTGGGAGTCGGTGACTAAATCATGGGAAGCAATTTTGAACTCTTCGAATGAGGAAGAATTTGAAACCAGTTGGAGCATATTTGTACAAGAATATGCCTAGTTTCTAAAGTTGCTAGTTACATATGCGAAACATGGCTGCCATATAAGGAGAGATTTGTGGGCGCCTGGACCAACAAAGTGATGCACCTCGGCAACATAACAACAAACAGGTATGTTTAATGTTTTTCACATAGTAACACTTATTTAAATTGAATATTGTAACAAGTTCATTTTACATGCACATGAAGGGCCGAGGGCGCTCACAACACATTGAAGAGGATGCTTCTAGCACGCACGGGTGATTTCTGTCATTCTTGGGAAACAATTAATAACTTAATCACACTTCCAACACACTGAAATCTCGCGATCATTTCAAAGAAGCATTATTTATGTCGAGCACCAGTTTAATACTGTGCAATACCAAAATTTGACTGGTTTTGTGTCAAAAGAAGCCCTACATCACATCAGCAAGGAGTTCCAAAGAGTCGGCAATGTTGGGATTGACCCATTTATTTGTGGTCGCGTAAAAAGATACGCATATGGGCTGCCATGCGCACATATGCTTGCTGAGTTTTGTAGGTTCGGTTGGGCGATTCCTTTATCGTCTGTGCATCCACACTGGAAAAAATTGGCCATTAATAGAGGCATTGATGATGAGTATGAACACTGTTCATTCGCTCAAGACCTAGAGGCTGTTCAGAGGCGATTTGATAGTTGTGATATATCAGGAAAAAGGGTCCTTCATGACAAAGTACGTGAATTAGCTTATCCTGATACTACATCAATGCGACCGCAACCGGAAAGGGTTAAAACGAAAGACCGTCCACGTTCTAAAGTTGACAGAGCAACCAAACGGAATCCTTCGTACTTCGAACACATCGATGCAGTGTATGATAGTGTTCCTGCTCCTTTAATCGACATGTCAGTGAAATCGTCGAAACGCAAGAAAATACCATACACTGAATGGTTTCCTGAACAATTTGTTCCTTACATTGAAAATATTGTTGATGTAGTGCCTGATGGCAATTGCGGATTTCGAGTCATTGCGGAGTGGGTAAGCTTGGTCGGTGAGGGCAATTGGTTTCAAATAAGGCGGGATCTACTCGATGAGTTGATCTATTGGCATAATGATTACATTGAATTGTTTGGGGCTGACCGTGCTAACGAGATTCAAAATATACTTCATATGCCCAAACCCACGGTAGCACCCTTCAATAAATGGATGACCATGCCTGATATGGGTCATTTGATTGCTTCAAGATATAATGTAGTCGTCGTCCATTTATCGAACCATCTGTGCCTGACATTTCTTCCATTGAGAGATGCACCGTCACTGCCCAAAGAACAAAAAATTATCGGGATCGGCTTTGTGCAGAATAATCATTTTGTAAAGGTATTTTTAAAATGTTATTAATCTTATGACTATTAAGGATTTATTTTGAATTATATATAATCTTTTCATCCTGTTTACAAGTCATCATGCATGAAGGCTCACCAATACCACTCGTTTCTTTGCATTGGAAAAGATATCACTATGCATATGCTAGCGGATGGGAGACTCCTTACGTACAAAGGATGCATCACTTTAGATATTTATTACATATGAATACAAATGTAGCAACCCAAGATGTATTTATAGATTTAGGTTAATGTAAAATATGTCCATTTCTTTACTATCTTAATCGAGCAGTTTTATTTAAAATTTAATTCATGCCCGTTAATGGTTTTATGGTTCAGCACTGTGTTACGGAGAACAGCATGGCTGCAACTGGTTATGTTAGGGTTAGGGTTAGGGTTAGGGTTAGGGTTTTCGGGTATGGCTTTCGGGTTAGGCAAATTGGTTTGTTTATGATTGCAATGTGTTGGTTGGGGTTGTATGTAGAAATTCTTTAAAATCAATCTTTATTAATTGGTTTCTAATATACAGGTGCAACATTATCATACGATCTTAAGCTTCCTAATGTGGACATGCATTACTCTTTATTGCTATGTATACTCTTTATTGCTATGTAAGTAATGTTTAACTTTAGTTAATATCAGTTTGTGATTTCTTTTATTTATTCCAAAATGAGTAATTTTTAAAAATATGGTTTTGTATTTTTATACAGATGGATGCTGCGAAGGATGTTGATTTGCGTAAAACTGTAAGGAACTAATCATTCTTATACAATATGTGCTCTCATTTGTTTGCTAATCATTCTAGTATATTTATAGGTTAACTTGCTTCAGAACCATAATATAAATGTTAAGTTACGTTGTTATAAGAGAATTTGGTGGGATAAGGTATGATTGTCATTACATATGTAATCTTTTTCATATTATAATATATTTTAATTAATAATTATTTCTTATTATTATTTTCAGAAAATTGAAAAAAGGACAATAAATTATACTGAGCCAATGAATAATGGAAAAAAAGAAACGTGTTATTTAGAGGTAATATAAAAATTTGAGATGATTCATTCAAATATCATTTTCATTGAATATCCTACTACATCGTTTGTGAAATAGAATTGGATGATGATTTTAGCAAAGCTTGAATGGGTTCGCAAAGTACAACAGCAAACGCTCCCACGGAATAAGGTAAATAGAGTTCTCACTTTAAAAAAAATTTTATTCACGAATATATATTTATTTTTCTAACAAATTTGTGTTTGTTAATTACCTAGGTTATTACGCATCCAAGTGGAACTTCAGTATGGATTGAGATTGACACTTTCTCTCTTTATAACGTGATGAGGAACAAGTTTTCTAGCCAATGACCTATATGTGTTGCTATTAGAAGTCCAGTGTCATGATTGTAAACTAACAAGGTCATAGTGAGTTGGGTTGGAAATAAATTCTGTCGCTTTTAACTAACAAGTCCAGTGTCACCTACTTGTTCTTCATGCCTGGAGGTTAATGTAGCTTTAGAAAACAGAAATGCACATGCATTACTAGGCATTGCGAAAATATATTCGTGAAAAATAATACCAACATATGTGTATGGTCTTGCTTATTTAAAGCAAATATAGATAAAAACAAAAATCAGTGAGCTACAGAAATATTACATTCAGTAGTCCACTGCGTATTAAATTTAAATCTGACACCATAAGCAAAATAATTACAAAAGAATGAATGCCCAAAATGCTTTGCCCATTACCAAAAAAGAATGAAAGAAAGAAATAAAAGACCAAAAAAAGAAGATAGTGCATTAAAAACTGAAAATCTCCAAAAGAAAAACAAAATAAAAAAATAAATCACCCGATCAAAAGTTCACCTACTCCTAACACTACACACTTCCATTAACTACACATTCCACTATATACTAAAAACAAAAATGAACCCATCATGCTTCAATCGAAAGAGACATACACACACAGTATCAAAAAGAAAAACAGAGTGAATGAAGAGGCAGCAAGCGAGAAGAAGAAGAAGAAGAAGAAGAAGAAGAAAGAGAGGAGGAAGAATGTTGCGATCTATCTTCCTTGTATTCGGTTTGCTAGCTCCTAGCAACAGCTCCATCTTAGCATCTCCTCTGCCTTCAACCAACCTCGACTCGTGGAGCTTGACATCTTGACAACCAGATGCTTAAACGGTGACCTACCCTCTAATATTGAGCCTAATTTTTACTTCACCTTCAATATTAGTTACCAGCCGTCACACCCCAACATACTACCAAGTAGCAAGCTAAGCTCCACTGCTCAGGACCCTGACAACAGCAAAGACCTAAACAAACCATCATCACCTCTTTCAAATTTATATTACATCTTGATCATTCATGCATACTAATTATCAACAACCTACTCAAACTCCAACAGGAGCCCACACCTTTGGAAGAGCTCAATGGAAGCTCATCACCGGCCGTCTCTACAATTTCAGTGGCACCGGCAAGCCTGACCTGACCCTCAACCCTTCATACTTGTCCGAGCTACGGCGAAACTACCCTAATGGTGGGAGCGGCACCACCTTGAACGATCTTGATCCGACCACTCCCGACACTTTCGACAACAAGTACTACTCAAATATTAAGAGCATGAAGGGGCTCCTCCAGAGTGATCATTTCCGATGTCTTCCACCCATGACTGCCGACTGTAGCGTCCCAATGCTACTCTTCTACAGAACCAACGCGTTTAGCTCCGTAGCTCCTCCCCTCAGCCCCTCGCGCACACAGGTCACTGGAAATAAGAAAAGAGAGGAGAAGGAGAGAACGAACGAAGAAGAAAGAGAAGAGAGCGAACGAGAAGAAGCAGAGAGAAGGAAGGAGAGAGAAAGAAAAGAAATTGCATAAAAAAGAAAAATTAAATACTCACCCCATTTGATGCGGGCCCATCCCTTTGCTTCACGGGCACACTACAGCCCCGTCTCGAGCTGTCCCGTCTTGTGCCCTCCCATTCGCGATGGATTGATGAGAAACTATTGACGAGGTGTCGCTTCACATGCATTGATGAAGATAAACGACAACGAATTGCATCTTCCCCATATGTTTCCGTGTCTGCACCGCAAAATGTTGCGATGCAGATAGCACGGCTCAAAACCTCGAACTTTGAGGTGAATTTCAAATTGGGAACTTCTGTGCGCACCTACTGTGTTACTCCGCGCACATACCGTTACAATATTTACTCGTGGTGGATACTAATAAAATATTATTACTTTAGTTTTTGCTTTTGCTGTACAACCAGAAATACAGAAAATACCCTAAAACCAAAACACCCTGAAACAAACATAAAACAAATTTAAGGCATACTTATCGATTGAAGGATGACCCGAATCGTGATAAAAATCTGTCGAACAAGCATGATGAAAAGCAATAAATCTGAAGAACGCAAAGAAATATTTAAGCGCATGAATGATTTTTGCGAAGGGACATGGGTGCTTCTTAAAGTTAAAGGTGCTACTAAGAGATATGGGTGATTCTGTGAATATGTGGTTTAGCTTAGAACTCTAATTCCCTTCTTGATCCAACTCTTTGTGATGCTTGTTGCCCATATTATTCATCTATAATTTGTGGTAGATGCACATGGACTTTAGCCTTTTGCCTATTGTGCGCAGAGTAATTACTGCACATATTAGTCCTCTATAATTTGTGGTAGATCCAACAGGCAAAAAAAATTTGTAATCCACAACTTGCAAACTCACATACTGCAATTACCTTGTCTGCTAACGTGCACAACGGCTACTGTAATTGCAATTTTGATGCCAACTCCAATAATTGGCAGATGGAAAGGGGGCTGCACAAACAAAAATTACTCATCGGGCACTGATAATGCACAGGTACGAATCCAATTTGGATATATGCATACCTGACCCGATTAGGTTCCGCGGCCCAATACCACCGCGCTCTTAGCGAGGTATAGCTAAGTCGGACGAATGGGTCATTCAACTGTTGGGCTGGATTCGACATTCAAGGAAGGGCTAACGAGTCCGAGTAAATGGGCAGCCGTTAACTTGAATACTGGAGAAGATCGTGCCCCAATCAATAAGGGACGGTTACACATAATCAAGGAGGAACAACATATAAATAGACCAACGAACGAATGTAAAGAGGTTCCATCTTCAAGGTACGAGGTCTAATACATAGACTCTATCTTCTCACTTTTACCATTCTTATATTCGAGCTTGTGACGTCAGTCTTGAGACGAACCTCCATGGGTCGAACTCAACTGCACCAAGCTCCCTCTCTTCCTTAAGTTCCATACTAACTTAAGCATCGGAGGGGATTTGGGTTGAAACCCAGATCTGACCCCCTAACGAGTCCCTGTGGTGCAGATTGATGGTCGTTATCCAACATCGAAGGTCGACGACGTGCTCTCCAACTTCGAACAATCGACGCAACGACCGCCCGAAGGTCAGTCAAGGGTTGCATCACCTCCAACTACCATCATTCGACCCTGGTTCCTCCAACCAAGGGTCCCACTCAGCTGTTGATGAGGCTCCAACTCAGCACCTCGAGTCTACATCAGCTTGACAACTGTCTTGGTCAATTTTGGCCTTAACAGTTTGGCATCGTCTGTGGAAAACCACGAGTCGACATCCCGATCGACGAACTGCTGACCATGTCGACCCGCCCAACCACATCATCCACATCCTCCGAGGTTGCCCCGAGACCTCCCAGTGTTGGGCTCATCAGCATGATAACGGGAGGTCCCCCGCATCCAGTTATCAACCTCTCTCCAAAGCTCCTACACTGGGAGGTTGATGACAGTATCCGTAGGGCGAAAGCACCCCAGAGATTCAACACCACATATCTCCTTCTCGGATGAAGATCAGGAAGATGTAGAACTACCACACGATGATGCCGTCATCATCATGGCCACCATCAAAGAGATCGTCGTGAAAAGGTTGCTTGTTGACAAGCTCGTGCGACATACTCTTCTTCACTACGTTGGAAAGGATGAAAATGTCATCCGTGGAGTTGACACCTTGCACGGGACCCCTGGTGGGGTTCATCGGACATTCCGCCCTGATAGCAAGCATCATCACCTTACTGGTGACCATCAGTATGTATCCTTAACAAATCACTCGCCTAACCAGTTTCATGGTGGTGAAGATCAACCCGGCATATAACGGGATCATCGGAAGACCACTACTGAACGCCATAGAAGCGGTAGTCTCGACCTTCCATCAGATGATCAAATTCCAGACCCCCGAGGGAGTCGGAAAG
Organism: Scilla litardierei; assembly: GCA_030789695.1. Lineage (NCBI taxonomy): Eukaryota > Viridiplantae > Streptophyta > Magnoliopsida > Asparagales > Asparagaceae > Scilla > Scilla litardierei. The sequence continues at coordinate 19,899 of JAULAV010005549.1, forward strand.
GCAAAAGGAAATCAGAAACAGGCGTGGTCGTGTTACACGCTGTTCATAGCCCTGAGGAGGATCGAGCAGGTGGACCCAGTCGACCCACGAATCGAAGATCGACGACCCACCGCGGTCGAAGAAACGGATAACATCCGAGTCTCCAACGAGGAAGGAAAAACCATCTCTATTGGGTCGCTGCTCCCTTGCGACCTAAAAGAACAGTTAATCGCCCTCCTAAGAGTGCATGCCGCCATCTTCGTCTGGACACCGAAGGACATGCCAGGCATCGACCCTGAGGTAGCATCCCACAAGCTGGAAGTCGACCCGACCTCCAGACCCATGAAGCAAAAGAAGAGAAACATGGGAGGCAAAAAGATGAAAGCTGCTGTCGAAGAAGTGGATCGACTTCTGGAGGCTCACTTCATTCGAAAAGTCAAGTACCCTAAATGGCTCTCAAATGCCGTGATGGTCAAGAAGACGAATGACAAGTGACGAATGTGCGTCGACTTCACTAACCTCAAAAAGGCGTGCCTGAAGGATAGCTACCCTTACCACGAATCGACCATCTGGTCGATAATGCTTCGGGCTACGAGCTTCTCAGCTTCATGAATGCCTTCTTAGGATATAACCAGATTCAAATGGCACCAGAGGATGAGGAGAAAACTTCTTTCATCACTAATCGAGGTATTGTCTGTTACACTAAAATTTCATTCGGTTTGAAAAATGCAGTTGCAACGTACCAAACGCATGATGAACGACGTCTTCGAGGCTCAAATAGGGCGAAACCTAGAAGTCTACATCGACGACATGATGGTCATGTCGAAGAATCCAAAGGATCACGTCGCAGACCTCCGGGAGATATTTGCACAGATTCGACGATACAACCTTCGGCTAAATCCTGCCAAATGTACCTTTGGGGGTTCGGTCGGGGAAGTTCCTCGGTTTCATGCTGACGAATCGAGGGATCGAGGCCAACCCCAACAAAATCACTGTCATCATCACGATGAAGGAGCCCTCGACTCTCAGAGAGCTCCCGAGGCTGAACGGAAGGATAGCAGCATTGAGATGATTCCTGTCTAAGTCAGCCGAGAGGTCATTACCTTTTTTCAAGGTGTTAAGAAAGGTGATAGCCTCCGCATCAAGCGGCAAGGTAGTCATCGAATGTGATGCAGACTACAAAAAAGCCTTCTCAGAGTTGAAGGAGTACCTTCGCACCCCACCACTCCTGACCAAGCTAGATAAAGATGACCAGCTCATCATCTACCCGGCCACCACCGAGGAGGACGTAAGTTCGGCACTTGTCGAAGAAGACGAAGGGGTACAACGGACCATCTACTACGTCAGTCAGGACCTTCGAGGCACAGAGGTCAACTACTCGAGGATAAAAAAGATGGCTTTCACACTGGTCCAATCCGTCAGGAGGCTGCGATCGTATTTCAAAGCACACAGCATCTTGGTCCTCATCGACACTCCCGTAGAGCAGGCCCTGAAGAGGCTCAATCATTCAGGGAGAATGACGAAATGGGGGGTCGAACTAAGCGAGTTCGACATCCAGTTTAAGTCGAGGACCACCATCAAAGGGCAGGCTCTCGCCAACTTTATCGTCGAACTCACCTAAAATGATGGCCCCCTGGAAGAGGTATATGCAACTAGCACACTACCTGAGGCTACCCCCTTGTCCTCAACAAGCATCAACCCAACAAGCATAGCGAAAGACGCAATCGAGGACGAGGAAACCTAGATCGTACAAGTCGACGGTTCATCCATACAAGCTGGCAGTGGGGCCGGAATAATCGTCCAATCCTCTATGGGCGATATATTCGAATACGCCCTCAGGTTTGACTTCCAAACCACTAATAATGGTGCGGAATATGAAGCGGCCATCAACGGACTTCGACTGACTCGAGCCCTAAGGGCGAGAGTGGTCCAACTACACAACGACTCCAGTCTCGTTGTCCACCAACTGAATGGGACCTTCAAATCCTGCGACGACTCGATGTAGAGTTACATGCAAGTCACTAAAGCGGAGCTCACCAAATCCGCATGCGTAGAAATTCATCACGTGCCAAGGTCGAAGAATCATCGAGCTGATGCCTTGTCGAAGCTTTCATCCTCCTCCCTTACTGGACTTTGTCAGATCGTGTATGTACAACGTCTGCCCCATCCCAGCAAACTGCCACAAGAACTATTGAACCTCGATCAAGAGATCACGTGGATGGATCCGATAATCCGTTACATAAACACGGGGAAAAACCGATCGACCTAGCGGAAACACGAAAGCTAGAACGGAAGGCCTACCAATTCATCCTGCTAGATGGTTCATTGTACAAAAGATGATGGACCAGGTATGACATCTTTCCATATCTTAAATGCTTTGCCTCGCAAGAAGCGCACTACGTGATCCAGGAGATCCACGAGGGTGACTGTGGTAACCATTGCGGAGAAAAATCCATAGCCTTGAAGGCCGTGAGACAAGTGTATTTTTGGCCAACAATGTTCAAATATGCCGTCGAATACGTTTGATGGTGCTCGACCAGCCAAAAGTTCTCAAAGATCAGCTCGGCCTCGCCAACTGATCTGATTTCCATTGTCAGTCCAGTTTCTTTCGCCAAATGGGGACTAGACCTCCTTGGACCGTTCAAGCCAGCGAGTGGGCAATGGAGATACTTAATAGTGGCGATCGACTACTTCACATAGTGGATCGAAGCGGAACCTCTGTCCCGAATCACTTGGAAGGAAGATCGAAGCTTCGTCTGGAAGTCCATTGTCTGTCGTTTTGGCATCTCCCAATCCATACCGACGTTCAATGGAACATAGTTCGACACCGCTGGCTTCAAAGACTTCTATTCAGAGCTAAAGATCAAGTTGCACTTTGCCTTCGTCGCCCATCCTCGGTCGAACGGCTTAGCGGAGTCAGCCAACAATAGCATCCTTGGGCCTCTACGGAAGAGAATAACTGGGCTCGAAGGAACTTGGCCAGACAAAATCCCAGCATACTATGGTCGTACAGAACGACCCACAAAACCTCGACGGGGGAAACACCATTCATGTTGGCCTACGGATGCGAAGCCATCGTCTCAATCGAGGTCAATGAGTGACCGATTTGTCTCCAATACTATGATGAAGAAAGAAACTTAGAGGGCCTCGAGCTCAACCTACAACTGGTGGATGAGGTCCGCGAGCGGGCTCCAGCGACCCTCATCGAGCAAAAAGGATGCATGACCCGCTATTTCAACTCAAAAGTCCGCAAACACAGCTTCTGCATAGGCGACTTGGTGCTGCATAAGGCCACTTTCACTCCCGAGATTCTCAAGCAATGGAAGCTCGCTGCGAAGTGGGAAGGACCCTACACAATGATCGATGTACTCGGTCCTGCCACCTACCGACTCGCTACCTTGGATGTTAGAGAACGTCCTCATCCCTGGAACGCTGAGCATCTACGGAAGTATTATCAATGATTGTACAAAACAGGGTAAAATGATCGAAATACATCTTCATCTTTTATCATGTGCATGTTCATTATGGATACAGAGTAGATCGTTCTTTGACATCAGTCAAACGACCCTCGTCAGCCGTAAGTCGAAGGGGCCTCGTCCCTGGCCACCGAACGACCCTCGTCAGCTGTAAGTCGAAGGGGCCTCGCCCCTCGCCACCGAATGACCCTCGTCAGCCGTAAGTTGAAGGGGCCTCGCCACCGAACGACCCTCATCGGCCATAAGTCTCGTCCCTTGCCACCGGATGACCAGGGCGCATATAACAAAAGTGGTTTGCCACTCTCTAACCAAGGAAACGTAATCCGTGGTTTAAAGGGTTACGTTCATTGATTGAATACGCCTAACCTATCCACGACATAACTTGCCTAAAGATTTCTATGAAATGTCAAGCTAGGTCGTTGAGGGGCCATACACACGCAGTTACTCAAACAAAAAAGAGAAAGGTAGCAAAAAGTTTTTCTTTTCATTTATTCAAATAAAAGAATACAGAATTTGGCAAAACAAAAGGCATGCCGGCCTAAGAGGGAGGGGGAGCGCTTCTAGACACCAAGACGCCGGTAAAACCCTCCATCTCCTTCGCAAGCTTCGACGTAAGCTCTGTCTTCTCCTTCGTGGCAGCCTCCTCGAGCCCTACGACTTTGGCCTGGAGCTCGGCCTTCTCCACCTGGCAAGCTTCTGCCCACCTCTCAGAGTCACAAACTTTAGCTCGAAGCTCGATCGTCTCCTTCTTGTAGGCGTCGAGCTCCTCCTCGAGCTGGGTTCTCTCCGTCCGCTGTAACTGCCGCTTTCCGACCGTTCGTTTTTCGCGTGTACTTTCCTCTTTTGTACGCGTATTTTTCTTAGCCCTCTCTTCTATCCGGAATATGCGATGTGATATATCGTTGTGACCGTATGGAAGAGTAGTTATTTGTGGGATTTTTAGTGAACGTCATTTCATGTGTCGTTCTCCCACAAATTAGCTTTGACTGAAGGGGTGTTTTGGCATCTAGACTTCAACGCTGAGTTTTTATTTTTATTTTCATTCTCGGTAGGCTTAGCTCATGACTGGACCCCGTATCCTCGATCCTCTCATCGTCACGATCGTCCTGATATTTTTTTCATAATTTTTGAACACCGTTTGCTTAGCCCATTGTAACGGCCGCTTTCCGACCGTTTGTATTTTCTACGCGTACGACTCTTTTCGTGTGCGTATTTTATTTGGCCTCTTCTTGGATCCGGACTATATGATGTGATATGTAGTTGTGAGCTTATGGAAGAGTAGTTATTTGTGGGATTTTTAGTGAACGTCATTTCACGGGTCGTTCTCCCACAAATCAGGTTTGATTGCAGGATCATCGTAGCTTTAGACTTGGTTGCCGTATCTTTTATTCTTTTGTTCGTTTTTTGTGTACCAAACACGCGATTGACTACTGTACCCCTGAGCCTCTCTTCGTCACGGTCGTCCCGATATTTTTTTCGTAATTTTCAGACACCCATAGCCCAACCAAATCACTAATCAAATTCAAAGCCCATTAAGCCTACTCAATTTTGAAATTCAAACTTTAATCAAATCCTAATCAAATCCCTATGTATCATGAATGTGGGATTCTATTTGTTACCCTCACCCAGGTATTCCACTCTTTGCACACCCCCTCTCTCACAGTCCCTCTCCCCCATCACTTAAATTTATACCATATATAGCAAATATCCTATTATATCAAAACAACCTAAGCCCTCACAAGCAGGTCACGCATGAAGAAAAACCCCCCCAGCCGCCACATATCCTTACTGTGCCTTCCTCCTCCTTACTGTCGACGACCTCCGGCCAACCCCCCTTAGCTCCGGCCATCTTCCTCCTCCTCTCTCTCCTCTCCCTCTCCCCTAAAAACCCCAAGAAAGAACAACCCTTGGCCGAAATTCTGCACAGCCGCACCCTGACTTTCAGGCCGCCGGCCTCCTCTCTCCCGCGATCTCTGACAGCCGTCTCTGCCTCCCTTGGGTCCCCCTCGACCTCCCCTAACATCTGCAACCTCCCTCCTCTTATCTCTCTCCCTTGAAACCCCTCAAAACTCCATGGAATCACCAAGAAAACTGCCCATGCCCAGATCTGTGCACCTCGCCAGAAAACGGCCGACTGGCCAACTCCAGCCACCCCCTCCAGCCATCGCCATCCCAACTCGACTCCCATCGAGTCCCCCTATCACCTGCAAGTCTCCTTCCCCTTTCCCCTACTCTCTATCTCCCTCAAAACACTTTCAAACACAACCCAAAAGGCAGTTTCGATAGATCTGTCCATCGCCGGGAAAACGTCGCGCCCGGCCACCTCCGGCCACCATTGGTGACCACCCTACCACCGTTGGACTCCTATCGAACCCCTCTATCATCTGCATCTTCCCTTTCCCTCTTCCATCATATCTAACTCCTCGAAAACCCGTTGAAACCAAGCCCTAGCGGCTGTTTTTGACAGATCTGTGCGCTGTTCTTCAACGCCGGTGCACGGCCACCTTCGACCACTTCCGGTGACCACTCTAGCACCATTGGATCCTTATTGAACCCCTTTATCTACTGCAAGTTCCCTTTGACTCCTTTGATCGTTGTTTTTCCGTTGAGACGCGCGACAATGACCGTTGAGCGAATCTGTCCACTTAGGCTTCTCACGACCGCCCACCGCCGTGCGCTGATGCCGTCGGCCACCCACCGGGCCGAGCAACCCCCACTGACCTCCTTCAATCACCAACAGCCCTCTTGGATCCTAGGAGTTCACGCGCGTCGCCGAACTCACGTGTTTTTACCCGACGTCGCCGCCGTCGTGAAGATCCGTTGCGCTACCCGCAACGGGAGAGAGATCGTCACTTGCTCACTGTTCGTGCCTCCACCTTGCTGTTCAGAAGGGTCTTGTTGTGTTACCCATGGTCGAGGCATTGTAGACGATGCCGATCCATCGCGGTTCAGACCCGACATCCGCTTTTCGATCGACGTCAAAAGGTTAGTCCTCTAGCGCGTAGTAAGAACCCCCACTGTAGCAAATCGAAAACCTGATCTAAAAATTGTCAAAAGTAACTAAATTTCATTTACACTCCTTTAAAACATTGCAAAATAATAGACATCGACGAAGGGCTGAATATCTGTGCACATAGGTTAGATCGTCGATTAGGCTGAATCAAAACAAAGACGTGACTGTGACTGCTAGGATAGCCCCATTGAACCTAGAAATGAACTCTAATAGGAATGATGAAAAACGTGTCCTGACACCGCCATTGACCCGTTTCAGACAGACCCTCGCTGACGCACCACTTCGACGGGACGCTCCTGACAGACGACGCTCTCGCCACCACAGGCAAGTGTTTACACTTGTGTTCTTACGGCCATGTTTAGGCCTTCCCCTTCTTAGGAAGTTAAAGAACATTTAAAGAGAACCGAACGTGAAATGATAGAGTCCGGGACCCCCTTGATAGCTTATACTTGACGACGAAGTCTAAGCACAATAACAACTGACACCCTAGGTTATCTGTGTGTGCGTGCGTGTGGACCCCCTAGAAAGAACTATCCCTTACACTTGTTATGTCGTGTCTTGTTACAAAAAGCCTCCAAACATTTCAGATGCTCTCCCCGCGAAAGTGATCTCCGTGTTACAAAAAGCCTCCGGGCGTTTCAGATGCTCTCCCCTCGAGAGTGATCTCCGTGTTACAAAAAGCCTTCAGGCGTTTCAGATGCTCTCCATGCGAGAATGATCTCTGTGTTACAAAAAGCCTACGGGCATTTCAGGTGCCCTCAATGCAAGGATGATCTCTGGTTGTCTTGTCTTGAGCACTTGGGTTGGGGTAGGGTTGAGCGGTCGCACGGGGAGAGGGACTGGCCGCCCTCAAACCGTAAGGCGTGAACCCTTCGAGTCACACGTGTCTTGTCGCGTCTTGTCCTGTCCCGTCTAGCTTAGTCTCGTAGCCGGTAGCACATGCTACGTCTACTGACTGTCACGTTTTACTTTCTTGCACTGCTTTACTTTCTTGAACTGCTTTACTTTCTGCATAGTATAACTGTCATGTCATAACAAAAGCATGTTAATCAACCAGTAAAATGTTGCTCTTAATTACCTTACACTTGCAGTAGAGTCTAACCCTTTCTTGTAGACTTACCTGACATACAGTTCCTTTTCTCTTGGGTGTTGTATGTCAGGTGTTGATCCAGAGTGGAATGTGGCGCACTTCGACAAGAATAATTGGATGTGGTAGTGGGGGTTCTCATGGGCGTTCCCATGAAATGGGTCTTGTTGCATCAAAACCACCAATCCAGTCTTTAGCTCGAAGTTCTTGTCAGCCGCCAACTGCGGCACGGCAATGGACGAGGTAGTAGAAGAGGTCTTAGGCCGAAGCCTATCGCGAATAGAAATTATCCTCGCCATCCTTGCCGCCAATTCTTCAGGAGTTTCTGGGTTGGTCATATACCTCCCTTCCGGATTTTGTCTCTTTTCCGCTCTAAGTCTCCGTGCGGTACGTTCAATCTCGGGATCAAATAATAAAGCTTCAGGGTCCGCCGTAGATCTCGTGTACATGCACAGGGGAAACAGAGTTTCAAAGAAATGATTAGTACCGTGGA
>JAULAV010005550.1:0-26069 GCA_030789695.1 Scilla litardierei
CAAATATGCATGAATTAATATTTTAATCACAGAAACATTTTCATGCGGATGCAATATTAAATGAAAGGCTAAATGCGTGGATCGGCCAGTCCCACATAAAAAGAGTCCAAAGTCCATACAGTCCATATTACACATTTTAAAGCTTAAAAGGAAAATACAACTTTGGAAACCCCGTGGGTCCCATATAATATTTCCAGCTTCAATTGTGGCCTTCGTCGCCATGAAAAGTGGTCTTCTGTCTTTGACATTTACATAAATGCCTCACTACAAATTCTTCAGAAATAAAAGAAAAGTGCGGGAAATAAACTGTGGGACTTAAACAGCCGATCCAAAAACCGCATTTAGCCATTCTTGCAGAAATATTGTGCTCATCAACATTTTCATTCACAGACATCGCATGCAATTATATTCGCATGAGGATAAATAATTTAATCACTTAATAATTATTGGACCACTGAGCAACGTGTATAGGTTAGATGACTAACGGCAGAGCGGTCGCATGATCTTCTTAATTATTAAGCTTAAATTAATGCACAACCACGCAAAAAATATCCACAGAATATGCCAGTGATGCAAAACATGTATTAATGATTTTACAAAAGAAATCATTTAATGCAAGGGTTGTATAAATTGGGTTTATTCAAAGAATTGAAAAAGAGCCCATATATGACATGTTCTTTGTAAAAGGAAATAGTTTTTCTTTTAAATCATCCCCCAAAATGTACCAAAGGTCCCCAAAAAATCCCCGGGTTGCCTCATATCATGATTTTTCATGAGTTTTTGGGTCCCCAAACGCCATTTTTACTCAATTTATAGCCCCCTTTAATCGTAAATTGCCCCTTCCTAAACTTTTTTTTCGAAAAATATTGTCTGCGGCCTTCAGGTCCACAGTATGAATCTGTTTTTTTTCGAAAATGGGCTTCGGTCCCATTCTAGGGTTGAGGGGCGACGGCTAGGGTTAGCCGCTGCCGCCCCTCAATGTGCTACCGCCGGGGGACTGCTAAATGGAGCCACCCCCTACTAGGGGGATGCGGGCGGTGGGGCATGGAAAGCCGCCTCCCCTCGGGGGGGGGGGGGGGGGGGGGGGGGCTAGGGGTGGCACCCCCACTTCAAGGGGGTCTGGCCAGCGGCAGAAACGTCGCCCCCTCCGGGGGAGGGGGGTTTGTTTTCAGCGGCGAGAAAACAGTGCCCCCCCTTCGGGGGGGTCGACTGCTGCGGCGAGACAGCCGCACCCCCCTTCGGGGGGGGGGGGGTGATTGCGGTGGCAAGACAGCTGCACCCCCCCTTCGGGGGGATGGGGGTTGATTGCGGCGATGAGACAGCTACACCCCACTTCGGAGGGTTGATTTCGACGGCAAGGAACAGCGCCCCCCCTTGGGGGGGTCGACTGCGGCGGTGAGACAGTCGCAAACCCCCTTCGAGGGGGGTGATTGCGACGGTGAGACAGCCGCACCCCCCTTCGGGGGGGGGGGGGTGATTGCGGCGGCGAGGAACAGCGCCCCCCTTTGGGGGGTCAACTGCGGAGGCGAGACAGCCGCACCCCCCTTCGAGGGGGGGTTTCTCGCGGTGGCGGGAACACCGTACCCCCCCTTCGGGGGGGTTTGCTCGCGGCGGCGGGACGGGACGCCGCACCCCCCTTTGGGGGGGGGTTGCTCGCGACGACCATAATAGGGGTTGAGGTGGGGGGAAAGGTGGGTTTTAGACGAACAAGTTCGTCGTTTACAGGCGACTAGCAATTCCCATATCGATCTTACGAGATCTATGGGTAGATCAATCATACTATGATAAAAACAGCATTTTAGCAGGTTTTACCTCTACATCTGTCCTCCAGATATAGCGACGGTTGAACGAAGCCTACGCGGATGATGATGCTCGATTGAGAAAGACTTGCACCGCGCGTGTGGATTTCTCGTCTCCCTTCGCCTTCGCAACGATAAAAAAAATTTTGTGGAAAAAATTTAGAGGCTCATGCTGATAACGTGTTATGAATCAACTACTGGAGGAGGAGCCCCCAGCCCTTTATTTATAGGCATGGTAGGAGAGTTATAAGATAAGATACAAAGATATGGTGTATCTCTAAGATACCCATAATCTCAACCGACTCTCGTTCATATCCATTCACAACATTGCTCAAATACTTTCTAATATCCTATAAACACTCGCTTCCTAAAATACGTTGATACAGTCAATATCTACCCCATAATCCATAATTTTCCACCTTATGCATGTCATAAACCAACTTGGCAAACTATGTGTATTATCTATATTAGAAGTGAGTTACTTTGCCAACATACCATTTTGTTCGGTGCACATACCACTTAACAATTTACTCGGTGCACGTATCGTACAATTTGAAAAAAAACTAGGTTTTTGCTTGGTGCATGTATCGGATTACCGAAAATGCCCTTAAGGCAAAAATGCTCTACCATTGAAGGAGCTCGTCGAAGGGAGAGATCATTGTTGGATCAGCCCATTTTATACCTAATTCTCCTCTCTGCTTTGTGCCCGCGAACCTTTATATGATGATGGCTATTGACTGTGATCTGAATCGACAAAGTCAAGGGGTGTTTGATGGTGCCAAAGTTGATAGAGGTGATAAGATTGGAACCGATAACGTTGACGATGCTTAAATGGAGGTGCTTGAGGGTGATGATAGTATCTTGGGGTTAGGGTTTTAATTTTTTTTGTTTTGTTGTAAATGAAGTAGTAGGTGACAGAGAAGAATAAAGAAGGGGTTATTAGATTACTGAATCTAAATGAGTTCATTACTGGAAGAAGATGGAGAAAGGCTGAATTGGATTTGTTGTTGGTTAATTTGGGGGAGAAGATGAGGTACAATGCATTTCCACACCTTTTAGCATTCATTAATGCAAATACATGGTTTGTTAAAAAAAATACCTACCAACCATATCATCATCCGACTCATGTTAAGTTTCCTTCAAACAATTTTAGGGCACGAAAATGTCTAAATCTTTCGATCTCATAGTTCAACTTTTTTAGATCTCTCAAGAAATCTTCAGGTGTATGTTAGATCTTAAGAAATCTTTAAAGTTCTTTGGAAAAACTGAAATTCAAGCGGTTTGCTTTTTGTAGGTTGCAACTAGGTATGTGCACATTAAGAAAACTTCAAACTGAACTCATGTGTGTTGGTGGTGAGCAAAATGTGATGGGAAGTGTGTGGTGAGCAATTTGATAACTGTGCAGAGTAATTTTACAGCGGGATGTGTGCGGTGAGTAATTTGGTATGTGCGCAAAGTAATTGTTTGGCTGGATGTGCACGGATAGTAATTTGGTGAGTAAATTGCATCATAATATGTGGTGATGGATCTTATACTTGACACCATTCCTAGTAGACATATAACAAAAGCATCCGATCCTTTGTGCTACAAGGGGTGCAATGAAGCCATATCTAACCCAGAAGCTATAGTCAATGGGTAGAGAGCCAAATTCTAATATATAAAAACATGTTTTTATTTGAACCGGTGTGAGATTATTATTCTTAACATATCAGTAAGCTTATCGGCTTATTTTTCCCTTCTACATGCTTGATTGGTAGTTAAGGTTCATCAAGGCTTGATTAGTCATCCGATTCTCTTGGAAAAAAAAGGAAACAATAAAAGGGCTCAGTCGAAAATAATGTATATTACCAAATCTACGCATACAACACATACATAATAAAAAGGAAAATTAAGCGACCTACGAATGATAAGGCCCACCGCGGCAGATAATCCAGATCAGATCTCTTTCCTGCTTCGACATAATGAAAATCTTGGTATGAGTTGGTGCGATGAATATGGTATGAAATTTAAAAAAATATTCATACGATGATGAGACAAAGTATAAAAATAGAAAAAATATTCCATATTGTTTTAGGGTGTTTTCTCACTGCCGAATTATTGACCAGAGGGCGAGAGGTCAAGGTGGGACCTCCGGGATCGGTTGAAGGCATGTTTGCTCGGTGAGGGGCGCGGGGATCCTCGCGTCAGCTTCCCGAAGGGTAGCCTCGGCAAAGCGACGACCACCTGGTGGAGGAGATGAGCGGGCTTGGGGACGAGGGCGCTCGGCTCCGGCTAGGAAGACGCTGAGGGGTAGCCTCGGCGTCGTTGGATCTCTTGGACCTGAATAGACGAGAGAGCTCATTAGGGGTGTCGGACCTTGGTTCCGACCAAGTCCCCTCCGATGCCTAAGTCAGAATGGATCTGAAGGATGTTCGATGGGATCGGTATGGCTTACGGGGAGGCCGATACGCGAGTCCTCGGGCCGAGCTATGGAGGAGAAATATAAGGTGGAAGACCAAGTCGTGTAAGAGGAATACCTCAGTGTGTTTGGGAATCCAGGAAGTGATCCCCTTGTACGTTGTACCTCGAGTCTCTTTATAGGAGCCTCCCTCCAATCACGTCTCCTCGACATCTCCTTATCTCGCCCTCACCCTCCGCCTATTAATGGCGCCTTCATGGGTCATGAAGGTGGACATAATGGGGCCCCTTAATGGTGATTAAGGGGGCATGCTTTTAAGTTGAGCGGTTAACTCCTGCTGGCATGGGTCAGCGGTTGCGCCCCCTTCGGTCCGAGGCCGGCCCAAATGTGAGTCTTCGTGTGGGCCTCATTGCTTGGTCCATTCTCTCTGGGGCCATGGGCATGCGACATGGGCCTGGGCCGTTCAGTTTTGGCCCATCCTGGGAGGTTCGTATCAATTGCCCCCATCGCTTGGGTCGTACGGATTCTGACGGTTCGGTCCGATGGATGTGATTCGCATGGATTTGACAGGTGCAGCAGTCTAGGCAATGGCATTGAATGAAAGTCATCATATCGCTGGAGTTTTTGGAAATTCTCTTGCCCCGGGAGCGGAGTTCGAAGCGCCGTGCTATGCGGGATTTCGACGCATGTGCACATGTGGATGGCTCGTGATGGGGCGAAGGACTTCGGGGGAACGGTATAAAGGGACGCGGTCGTCTTGCGGGTGAAGGTTCTGCTCTTCCCATGCTGTCCTCTTCTTTCCCATCCCATGCTTTTGCCCCAGACTTTCTCTACTTTGTGCTATGTCGTCCTCCTCTTCTGCCTCTGGCACAGGACTGTCGGATCCCACCGCCACACCCGTTTAGCCCCAAGGTTTTGTCATGGAGATCCGTTGCCATGGGGGCGAACTCTCCAGGTTGCCCTTCGAGGTGATAGGGTGGCCGTCGATGGTTTGTGCCACCTCGATCGGTACGTTGCGTTCCAAATACCTTCTCCCCCATGTTTCGTCCGGGCACCTGAGAAGGACGAGATGGTCTGCTTCTCGAGCCCTCGCGAAGTCAGGATGTATGAAAAGAGCTTCTGATTTGTACTGTGATTCCCTCTCTACCCCTTCGTCGTTGTGTTTCTGAGGGCCTATGGGCTTGCCATATGCCAGTTCTGCCCTAATACCGTCGGGTCTTTGGTGGGGTTCATCGTGCTTTGTTCGCTCAAAGGGATTGAACCAACCCTTCGTCTTTTTGCCCAATTCTTCCGCATGAGCCACCATAAGTGATGAGCCTGGCTATACATCAGTGCCCGTCTGAAGAAGATCTTGGTGTTGGGGTTGCCGTCTTCCATGAAGCATTGGAAGGGGGAGTACGTCTTTGTGGGCTTCCCCTCAGAGGTGGATTTTCTGATCCGATGGGGGGAAACGAGCTCACTTAGCCTCGAGTTGGGGGGTCTCACTGATGTCGAGACCAAGGCAGTCAACACCTTGTTAGCCGTCTCCGTCGCCAACTTAAAGATCGACGTTCTCTTCTCGGATCATGTCCTGCGGAAGACTTTGTGGCTATCGGTGAGTCCTATCGGAATCCTAAGTCCGGAGAGTTTTTCGACCAGACCCTGCTCAAGTAAGACCGTCTCCTTATCTTATCCTTCTGTGCAGGTGGGTTCGGCCAGGGCCCTCCTCAGCCCGCTATTCCGGTCATCGTTCCAGATCCCAGCCCACAGAGGGGGATCACGTTTTTGAGGTCCAGAGGAATCAGCAGGTCGGATCCTCTGGAGTGGCTCGAAGCGGACGAGGGGGCATGCTCCCTCGGCTCTGGGAGGGGGCGAACGGAAGAAGGTTTGGGTCCATGATGTAGCCGGGGTGCTCCTTCCTCTGAGGCTCCTGTCTAGCATTGCCAGACGAAGGATACGTGGCCTTGGGGCAGCCCCACTTTCCCGCTCGGGATCGCTCCCAAAGGATTACGAGCGGTCCTTGGGCATGTTCAGGTCAGTCGAGGCTGATCTACCGCGGTCCAGGGAGGGGTTATTCAGTGCTCGCTTTCCTATGGGGCTAAAGGAGTCCGTCTTCTCCAACTATGGGGTAGCGGCTCAGTTGACTGCAAAACGTTGCCTTTCCCAGGACCAATCTGTGTTGGAGGGGGTGAAAGGCGACCGACTCGCGGCCTTTGTGATACAGGCCGACCAGCATGTAAGGCCTTATGTGACAGTGCGCTTCACTTTTTGTAGGGGGCTCTAACTTGTCTCTTCCCTTTGACGCAGTTGTCCTCGGTCGACCTTTTGATCAGGCGCCAATTCGTGGCGCTTTCGGATGCAGAGGTAGGCTGCGCCCAGAAGTCGGCAGCCAAGGAGGGTGCTGACGAGGCAGCCAAGGATGCAGAGGTGCATGCCAGGTCGTTGGAGACCTGAATGTCTGATCTCTCGGTCGACCTGGAGAGGTCGGACATGGAGAGGGCTTTGGCACTGGCCGAGAAGTCGAAAGCCGAGGATCGGATCGTCGAGTTGGAGAAGGCCACCGAGGTAAGAGCGGTTGGTGGTTTGGTAGAGGAGGCCGACGTCACGGAGCTCGAAGGGCTCCTTGAAGCGGTGGAGGAGCGGGAACGAGCTCTCCTGGCCAGGCTCAACACAGGCTCCCAAGAGAGTGAGAAAGAGCAGGCAGAGCACCAGCACCAAGTTGTCGTCCTTGAGGCCCAGATCAAGGAGCTGGAGGTGGTGGATCCTGGGCGAATCGCCAAGGAGGCCGTGGATTATTATGATGTGTCCTTTGTCGCCGGAGTGATGTACGAGGCGTTTGAGAGGGAGTTCGCTCGTTGTCGGTCCGAGATTTAACGAAGGTTCCTGCACTCTGGAATCTGGTTTGAGGAGCTCCGGATGGATTCTGAGCATGAGGAGGAGGCCGACGCCGACTGTGCCGAAGGTACCGATCAGCCAAGCGACGCTCCTGTAGTTGCTCCGATTGCCCAGGAGGGAGGAGCGGCGTAACCTATTAGCTTTCCCTCTCTTGTTTTCTGTTGTTGCTCTGACTTTGGCACTTTGCTGGTTTTGTAATATACCCTTTTGTTTTAAAAAGCTTCTCTCTTTTGCGCTTTTTACATTGTGGTGATGTTGCCCTCTCTTCCGATCCAAGTCGGGATGTTTGAGTAGATGGGGTTGGGAGAATCGTGTTTACTTGCTTGATGATCGGTCTGTCGAGGGGTTGTTCTCGGTCTCACAGTTGAATGGGTGATCATCCTGCTGGGCGAGTTTTCCCCAGCCTTATGGTAAATCGGGTCGGTCGGTCAGCTTGGGGGGGCTACCCCAAGGCTTATAGTCGACCGAAGGACCGGCCCGCTGGGGGGGCTGCCCCTAGCCTTACAGTCGATCGAATGTTCGGCTTGCTGAGGGGTTGCCCTCAGTATTACGGTCGTATGGGTGATCGTCATGCTGGAGGACTTGCTCTGAGCCTTACGGTCGATCGGGTGATCGGCCTGCTGGGGACGTTGTCCCCAGTCTTACGGTTGATCGGGTGATTGGCCTGCTAGGGGAGTTGCCCCAGCCTTATGGTATATCGAGTAGGTCGGCTAGCTGGTGGAGCTATCCTCAGGCTTAGGGTCGATTGATCGACCGGATTATTGGGGGAGTTGCCCCAGCCTTACGGTCGGTCGGGTCGGTCAGGGAGCTGGGGGAGCTACCCCCAGCCTTACAGTTGATCGATGGACCAGCCTACTGGGGGAGTCACCTCCAGCTTTATGGTCGGTCGGCAAATCCATCTAATGGGGGAGTTGCCCCCAGCCTTAGGGTTAATCAATGGATCGGTCTGTTAGGGGAGTTTCCCCCAGCCTTACGATCGGTCTGATGGTCAGCCTGCGGGGGAAGTTGCCCCCAGCCTTATGGTCGATCAATGGATTGGCCTATTGGGGAAGTTTCCTCCAGCCTTACGGTCGATCATGGATTAGCCTGCTGAGGGAGTTGCCCCTAGCCTTACGGTTGATCAATAGATCGGACTGCTGGGGGAGTTTCCCCCAGACTTATGGTCGGTCCGGTGATCGGCCTACTGGGGGGAGTTGCCCCAGCCTTATGGTCGATCGGGCGATATATTCTGCTGGGGAGTTCACCCCCAGCAGGGCCTAAGAAGCGACTAGATGCAGTAAGAGCTCTTCATTCATGATTGCTTTCTTCCTTTAATACATTCACTTGGATTGGGGGAGGGGAGAAACGTTGTTCACACTCACTGATAATACTTGCGGAGGTGCTCTGCATTCCAGGCATGAGTCAGGGCCTTCCCTCCTAGGGTAGCGACCCGATAGGTCACGGGGCCGAGGACCTCAGTGACCTTATAGGGCCCTTCCCATTCAGCAGCGAGCTTCCCTTTGTAGGCGATCTCCGGGTTGAAGATCGCTTTCCTGAGGACCATGTCTCCTTGGTGGAAGCTTCTTCCTCTGACCCGAGAGTTGCAGTAGCGGGCCATCCTTTGTTTTTGTTGTATGATGGAGGCCAAGACTTGGTCTCGCCGTTCGTCCACGAGCTCCAGGTTGACCTCCAAGCCTTTCGAGTTTTTCTCCTTGTCAAAATGTTTGAGGCGGAGGGACTCCTCGCCTACCTCAATTGGTACCACCGCTTCGACACAGTAGGCGATCATGAAGGAGGTCTCTCCTGTAGCCTGCTTGTGGGTTGTCCGGTATGACCAGAGTATCCCGGGAAGTTCCTCTGGCCACCTTCCCTGTGCTTCCGTCACTTTCTTGCGAAGTGGTTCGATGATGCACTTGTTGGCAGCTTCTGCCATTCCATTAGTCTGAGGATGCGCTACGGAGGCAAATAAGAGTTTGATCTTCCAATATGTGCAGAAATCTTTGAACCCCGCGGAATAGAACTACTTCACATTGTCAGTGACGATGGACCGAGGTATCCCGAACCTAGAGATGATGGAGTTTCATACAAAGCTCTTCACCTTCTTCCAGGTTATGGTGGCCAGTGGGTTGGCCTCGACCCACTTGGTGAATTAATCTAATGCAATAATCAGGTACTTCCTCTACCCTCTCCCCAAGGTGAAGGGACCAAGGATGTCCAGCCCCCACTTAGCGAAGGGGACGAGGTTGATTATCGGGACGAGCTCTGCCGGGGAGACGAGCCAAGCTTGGCAAACCTCTGGCATTCTGGACACCTCTGGACATACTAGATCACGTATTTGACCAAGGTTGGCTAGTAGTATCCTTGCCTTAAGATCTTCATGGCGACCATCTTTCCTCCGTGGTGATTTTCACAGATCCCTTCATGGATCTCCCGGATGACGTAGTCGGCCTCCTACGGCCCGAGGCACTTGAGGTAGGGGAGGACGTCTGTTTTTGTCCAGCGCCTTCCGTATAGCACACCCTCATGGAACATGTATCGGAGATCCCTTCGTTCCAGCGCTCGACGCTCGTCTTGGTTCGTTGGGACTTCTCCATCAGATAGGTACCGTATGATCGGATCCATCCAAGTGGGCTTTGCGTTAATGGCCATCAGCTCTTTTACCTCTGTACTGGGAGTCCAGAGGTTCTCGATGTAGACGGCGCGACCCAGCTCCCTAAGAGAAGAGGAGGCCAACTTCGAAAGGACATTCGCGCTGACATTCTCCGATCGTGGTAGGTGAAGGGTCTCGGTGCGTTTGAACCTAGATAGCTCGGTCTTGGCCGAGGCCGGGTAACGTTGCATCGCCTCTTCTCGAGCCTCATAACCTCCCTGCAATTGTTTGATGATGAGTTTGGAGTCGTTGAGGAGGCGTATGGAGTTTGCTCCGAGTGCCGGAGCTAGCTTCAGGCCATTGATAGCAGCCGCATACTCGGCCACGTTGTTTGTGGCCGGAAACTCGACCCGGAGTGCGTACTTGATGGTGTTCCTATCGGGGGACCGGATGACGATGTCGGCTCCGCTACTCTCCTGGGTCGTCGAACCATCTACGTGGACTACTCACGCATCTTTGTCCCCTGGTTGATCGGTAAGAACGATGTCAGCTGAAAGAAAAGACAAAGGTTGAAGTGTTACCATGTCCGGGTCTGTCTCCTCGGGAGGCGTTCCTCCATTAATGGTGCATTCAGCGATAAAATCTGCCAGTGCCTATCCTTTGATAGCTATCCGTGGCTTGTATCGGAGGTTAAACTTGCTCAGCTCCACCCCCCAATTCAACATTCTCCTCATCCGATCGAATCTCTTAAGGTTCTGCTCAAGCTGGAAGTCAGTTAGGACCAGGATCGTGTGAGCTTGGAAGTAGGGGTAGAGCCATCATGCCAAGAGCACAAGGGCACATGCGAGTTTCTCCATAGGGCTGTACCGCCCCTCCGCATCCCTCAGGATCCGGCTGGTATAGTACAATGGCTTTTGTATCCCATCGTCTTCCCTGATCAGTACCGAGCTCACCGCCTCTCCGATACTGGCTAAGTAAAGACTCAGTGGTTCGCCTTCCCTGGGTTTGGAGAGGAGTGGGGGAATGCGGAGGTATTCCTTCAACTCGGTAAACGCCCGGGTGCAGCTCTCGTCCCATTCTACGTCCTTCCTCTTCTCGATGGGTTTAGCGAGAGCCTTTCTTAGAGTCATGAAGAAGGGGAGAGATCTCTCCACAGACTTGGACAGGAAGTGCCCTAGGGCGGCGATCCGCCCATTCAACCTTTGCAGCTCCTTTATCGTTGTTGGCTCCTTCATATTGACCAGAGCCTCGATGTTGTCGGGATTGGCTTCGATGCCATGGTTGGTGATCATGAAGCCCAAGAATTTTCTGGACCTCACCCCGAATATGCATTTAGTAGGGTTGAGTCTGATGTTGTGTCTTCGTAGCCGCTCGAAAGTCTCTCGAAGATCGGCAACTTGGTCAGCGGGGACTTTGGACTTAACCAGCATGTCGTCCACATAGACCTCGAGGTTCCTCCTTATCTAGGAGTCGAACACATTGTTGACCATCCTTTGGTTAGTCACCCCTGTATTCTTTAGGCCGAAAGGCATCTTCTTGAAGCAGAAGGTCCCTCGGTCGGTGATGAATGACATCTTCTCTTCATCCTCCGGGTCCATTTGGACTTGATTACACCCGGAGTATGCGTCTATAAAGCTGAGCATCTCGTATCCTGAGGCGTTGTCCACGAGATGGTCGATGCATGGCAGTGGGTAGTTATCTTTGGGGCAGGCCTTGTTGAGATCGGTGAAGTCCACACACATTCGCCACTTGCCACTGGGCTTTTTCCCCATCACGACGTTGGCTAGTCACTTCGGGTACTAAACTTCTCGGATGAAGCCTGCATCAAGCAAGCACTCTACCTCCTCGGAAGCCTCCCTCATCTTCTCACCGCCCAAGTTACTCTTCTTCTGCCTGACTGGCTTGAAATTGTGGTCGGCGTTCAACTGGTGAGTGATTACTTGGGGATCCACGCCCAGCATGTCGTCGGGTGACCAGGCGAAGATGTCCAAGTTGGCTTCCAAGCCTCTAATCAATTCGCCCCTCAGGATCGGGTCGATTTCCGAACCGATGGAGATGAACCTTCCGCTAATGTTCGTGACGGGAATGAGTTTCGGCTCTTCCACGGGAGCGGGTCTCGGACCGTACCTTTGGTCAAGGAGATCCATTGGGTTGCTGCGCCCCTCGTCGCGCTCCGTGCCAGTCAGCTGGTAGCAAAACTTTGTCTTCGCCGGGTCACCCGTAATCTTTTCGACACCTTTCAGAGTCCGGAACTTGACCATTTGGTGGAGGGTTGAGACCACGGCCCCTGTCGTGTTGAGGAGCGGTTGACCGATGATCCCATTGTACGCTCACCCAATCCTCAGTGCCACAAAATCTATCGTCAGGGTGGTCGAGTCGGGCGGTTCTCTGAGTGTGACAGGGAGGCGGATCATCCCAACGATGGGTATGGAGTGGCCCGTTAAGCCTATCACGGGCCCGGAGCAAGGCTCCAAGTCTTTGGCTCGCAACTCCATTCTCTCCAGAGTTGACATGAATAGCATGTCGCATGGGCTTCTGTTGTCGACGAGCAACCGTCAGACCAGGGCAGTGCCAATGACAGCAGAGACGACCAGTGCTTCGTCGCTCAGCAGCTTGGCCTCCTTCAGGTCCTCTTTGGAGAAATAGATTGGCTGGGGATATCCCGGGGTTCCTCTGTGATCTATCTCCATTGGCTCGGCCTATGGCGATCCCAGCCCCTCGGATTGGGATGGGCGTTGGGTGGTCGTCTTGCCCATGCGATCATTGGTTGGCCCCGACGTTGACGTTGCTGTCGCCATGCTCCTGTGTCTAGAGGTGCGTGACCGTGTCATCCCGGGTGTGGTTGTTTGATGTGGGTGTTCGTTCGGTTCCCACAGACGGTGCCAGATGTTTCGAGGTGTTTTCTCACCGCTGAATTGTTGACCGGAGGTCGGGAGGTCAACTCAGTAAAAATGGACACGTGGGACCTCCGGGATCGGTTGAAGGCACGTTCGCTCGGTGAGGGATGCACGGATTCTCGTGTCGGCTTGCCGAAGGGTAGCCACATCACAGCAACAACCACCTGGTGGAGGAGACGAGCAGGCGAGGAGACCAGCAGGCTCGGGGACGAGGGTGCTCGGCTCTGGCTGGGAAGACACTGAGTGGTAGCCTCGGCACCGCTGGATATCTTGGACCTGAATAGACGAGAGAGCTTGTCAAGGGGTCGGACCTTGGTTCCGACAAAGTCCCCTCTGATTCCTAAGTCAGAACGGATCTGAAGGATGCTCGGTGGGATCGGTATGGCTCACGAGGAGGCTGATACGCGAGTCCTCGGGCCGAGCTATGTAGGAGAAATATAAGCTGGAAGACCCAGTCGTGTAAGAGGAATACCTCAGTGTGTTTGGGTATCTAGGAAGTGATCCCCTTGTATGTTGTACCTCGAGTCTCTTTATAGGAGCCTCCCTCCAGCCACGTCTCCTCGACGTCCCCTTATCTCGTCCTCACCCTCCGCCTATTAATGGCACCTTCATGGGTCATGAAGGTGGACATAATTGGGGCCCTTAATGGTGAATAAGGGGGCACACTTTAAGGGGAGCGGTTAACTCCTGCCGGCGTGGGTCAGCGGGTTCGGTCCGAGGTCGGCCCAACTGTGAGTATTCGTGGGGGCCTCATCGCTCGGTCCATTCTCCCCGGAGCCGTGGGCTTGCGACATGGGCCTGGGTCGTTCGGTTTTGGCCCATCCTGGGAGGGTCGTATCATATATGACTTTAGATAATGATGCAGGCAAAATTCAACTAAAACACTAGATCTCAATGCTAAAATAAAGAAGGAAAAAGCTTTCCGCTTTTCTATGTTTAGCCCAAATCGCTTTTATAATTCGTTTTTTACTTATTTGTCCTAAAGTCCATACCCACGTTCCATTATTAATTTTCTTTTGTTTTATTTGTTATTTAATCTTTACCCATCAACCCAAATCAAAAGCTTAAAAAGAAAGAGAACATAATTAGCCAATAGAAATCAAAACAAAACTCAAACCCCTTTGAATTCCAATTATTTGACCTGCTGTCGTCGATAGTATTTCTACAGCTATCACCATTGCCACTTCTTGCTATTGCCACAAGCGGTAGGGGCCATGGGCCCTTTGTTCCACCTCTTCTTATTGTTCTTCTACTTTTTCTTCTTATGGTGATGTTGTTGATGCTACTGTTTGTTGTTGCTGCTGTTGTTATTATGGGCCTGCAAGAAAGATGATGATGATGATGAGTTGGTGGAGATGATGGAGATGGAGGTGTATCTGGTGGAGCTTGCAAATGGAGAGGATGGATGTTGAAGATATGGGATACGATGGTGATGGTTAACATTTTCCTTAATTTTTTCCTCAAATTTTCTTGATGTTTTCATGGGCTTTTATAAATGAAGAAACCTTGCGATTCAAAAAAAATATTAAGGAGTTCTCAACACATAAGATGCAAGCTAGAAATAAGAGTTCTAATTGAATTGATCATCAAAACCCGCATTGACCTAAAACCCTAACCGTGCAAAACGCTACTACATGCTGCTAGACGGTGACCGTGAGCCGTTGCCAGTGGCCAGCTGTTGGTTGGCTGTATCCAACCTAGTGGCATGCTACAACCTGCCAGTGCTGGTCAGTCGGTCGTCAGCCGTTGACCTGACCGATTTTCAAGTTATGAAAATTCGTCGTCAACATCATCTAGGGCATAAGTTTTATGGGATTTTGTCTTCCTTTTGGCAATTAATGGTTCATAACTACTTCATGATCTTTTTCTGCTCACGTTCACAACTCCTTGCAATGTGGTCCTCTCTATCAAACATATTGATCACAACTCCTTACGATCGATCGTGTATATCTCATTTACATCAATTTATTTTCCTTCGATTTTTGTGATGAACCATCATTGTTGTGAGATTGTAAAAGCATGATTCCTACATCAGCAGTAACTCAATCGTACTCTGCGATCGTGTCACAAGTACGATAGTGACACTAGCTGCATATTAAGACTACACTTTTCAGAATCATTATTATCTGGTTGGTGTGAGATTGGATTCTTCTCCAAACCAAATTTGGACATGTCAGTGACAACTTCTATGATGTCCGATCTCTTCGTCATAACTACGTCGCTAAGGTGTTTAGGGTATGTAAATCTATCAAACCACATTAACACCTTAATGTCATAAGTCATGTATGTGATACCATAGTCTAAAGATGGATTAAAATTAATTACGACCATAAGTTAGTCCATTCTAACCCCAGTCGATGTCTTACTATGGATCCATACTAACTCCTTGCGACATTAACCTCCTATACTGGAGGAGACGAATCTCTTCATGACCACACCTCCCTTTGCATGCTTTGGACTTTACCTAGTGAGTACATAGGAACGATCACTTTCATCGTTGGTTAGTAAAAGCCAAAGTATAGCCCTTCCATGCGTAATGTTGCTTAGCACATCTTTGGTCAATGGACTAAACTGCACCAATAGCCACTTAAGAGCTTCAATTGACAGTTAGAGTATGTTTACCCTAAAAAAAGCTTCTCGATGAGTGGTTTTGTGAACTTGTTCTCCAACAAGCACATACAAACGGTCTCACGATGTCTCCACATTGAATGACTATGAGATCAGCCACCACCATTGATATGCTCATATTGTACACTTTAGTTTTGCATATTTTCATGTCATATCGATTGCCCATATTGCATATTTGATGTTTCAACGACGATTTCTAAATGAATTTAACTATTTCTATGTTTTATTGGATTTTCAGGAAATATGGAGCAATTGGAAGCAAATTGGAGCTATATGCATATGCACGCATGGCGAAGCATCAGTGGTTATGATACTGAGGAGCTTATGGTGCTATAAAAGAAGAAGAAAAAAGAAGAAGAGAGGAGACGGAGAAAGAATCGAAGAAAAAGAAGAAACAGTTGAAAGCTTTCAAAATTAAATTCCATTAAAGGTTTTCCGAAGCTCGTTTTTGAAAAGAAAAGTTTTTGTGATTGTTGTCAACGTGGCAAGCTTCCTAAATCTTCATTTAAACCTAAGAAAAGCATTTCTACTAAACGGCCACTAGAGCTATTACATCTAGACTTATTTGGGCCAACTAGAGTTGCTTCCTTAGGAAATGCAAGATATGGACTTGTCATCGTAGATGATTATTCGAGATTTACATGTGTATTTTCATTGTGTAATAAAAATGAAGCTTTTGAAAACTTCACAATTTTTGTTAAGAAAGTACAAAATCTCTTAGGAACCACCATTGTCACTATTCGTAGTGATCATGGAGGTGAATTTGAGAATGAGTCTTTTGAGACATTTTGTGATGAAGTTGGTATTACACACACCATCTCTTTCCCTCGTGCACCTCCTCAAAATGGTGTAGTTGAGAGAAAGAATAGGACGCTAGTGGAGTGTGCTCGCACTATGCTTGATGATAGCCAACTTGACCATCAATTTTGGGCGGAACACCGCTTGCTATGTGTTTAATAGAATACTTTTGAGGCCCGGCACTAAACAAACTTGTTATGAATTGTTGTTTGGTAGGTTGCCTCAAGTTAAACATTTTCGTGTTTTTGGTTCGAAATGTTTTATTAAGAACACGTATGGTAGTTTGGACAAATTCGATCCAAGATCCGATGAGGGGATTTTTGTTGGATATTCTTCGCGTAGCAAAGCCTACCGGATATTCAACAAACGAACCTCAACGATCGAGGAGTCGCTTCATGTCTCATTTAATGAAGGATTTGTTCCAACTAGAATTTCAAATGATAATGATTCTATGGATGTTTTATGTGATTCGTTTGATAATTCTAAGTCTAATGATTCCATTGATTCTATTGAGACTAACCCATCTAATGAAGTTGTTGAGAATGTTCCTAGTGACCAAGGTATTCCCAAACGGCTTCATACCGTTCGTGATCATCCTCATGAGCAAGTCATTGGCAATATCCATGATAGTGTCAAGACGAGATCGCAAGTGAACTACTTCGCTCATTGTGCCTTTGCCTCCTCGATAGAGCCAAAGAACGTTAATGAAGCATGCGAAGATAGCGCTTGGATCTTAGCCATGGAGGAGGAGCTCATTCAATTCGAGAGGAATGAAGTTTGGGAGCTTGTTCCATTGCCATCGAAGAACCACACCGTCATAGGGACAAAGTGGATCTTTAAGAACAAAACCGACGAAAACCAAGTCGTCGTCCGGAACAAAGCTCGGTTAGTTGCTCAAGGCTACCGTCAAGAGGAAGGTATTGATTTTGAAGAATCCTTCGCTCCGGTAGCTAGATTAGAATCAATTAGATTATTATTGTCTTTTGCATGCCATAAGGATTTTAAATTATTTCAAATGGATGTTAAAAGTGCATTTTTAAACGGAGATGTCGTTGAGGAAGTTTACGTTTCTCAACCTCCGGGTTTCATAAATGAAAAATTTCCAAATCATGTTTTTAAACTAAAGAAAGCGCTTTAGGTTTGAGACAAGCTCCGCGAGCTTGGTATGATCGCCTAAAGAATTTTCTTTTGGATTTGAATTTTAAAATGGGAGAAGCCGATTCTACACTTTTTGTTAAGCATTCGAATAATGATATAATTTTAGTTCAAATTTATGTTGATGATATCATTTTCGGTGCGACTAACTTTGCTCTTTGCGAAGAGTTTTCTAATGTTATGAAGGAACAATTTGAGATGAGCCACATGGGTGAGCTCAAATATTTCTTAGGTCTCCAAATTCGCCAAATGGACGATGCAATCTTCATCCACCAAACGAAGTATACGGTGGAGTTGCTTAAGCGATTTGGAATGGAGAGTGCCTCCGGGAAGAAGACTCCAATGAGCATGACTACGCATCTTGACAAGGATACGGGCGGTAAGGATGTAGACATTCGTCTATATCGAGGTATGATAGGTAGTTTACTTTATCTTACCGCAAGTAGGCCCGATATTATGTTTGCCGTATGCGTATGTGCTCGTTATCAGTCTCAACCTAAGGAGTCTCACTTAGTAGCGGTAAAACGTATTTTCCGTTATCTAAGTTATACACTTGATTTTGGATTACTTTATCCAAAATCTAGCACGTATGAGTTAATCTCATATAGTGATGCCGATTATGCGGGATGCAAATCCGACAGGAAAAGTACTACTGGCACTTGCCATTTTATAGGAAATTCCCTTGTCTCTTGGTTTTCCAAGAAGCAAAATTCCGTATCACTTTCAACCACCGAGGCAGAATATATTACCGCCGGTGCCGCGTGTGCTCAAGTTCTTTGGATGAGACACACACTTAAAGACTTTGGTATTAATTGTGATACTTGCCCTATCATGGTTGACAACCAAAGTGCAATATGTCTTTCCAAGAACCCGGTACACCATTCCCGTTCGAAACACATAGATGTCCGACACCACTTTTTAGATGATCATGTTGCTAAAAAGGACATCATTTTAGTGTACGTTGAAACCCAAAAGCAAATCGCCGATATTTTCACGAAACCCCTAAAGGAGGACTCCTTTGTGCGGTTGCGTCGAGAATTGGGGATTATGTGTGAATCCGAGATATAGGATTCATGTTTCATTCAATAATCTTGCATGCTATTATATTTCGAAATATTTCGTTCATGCTAGACTTATTGGATTTTTTTTCGGGAATTTATGTGGTATTTTGAATTTTTGCTCGAATTCATGTTTTGAATGTCGTATTTAAGATTTCGATGTTTAATGGGGTAGTTTAGATGATTATTGAGAGTATTGCGATATATCGTCCAAGCGTATTGAGGAGAGAACTTGATTATCAACTTTTGGACTCTTTTAGTCGGTTTCAGTTCAACCACCAACCGACTAGATGCTCATCTAGTCGGTTAGTAGAAGAACTTAGACCGACTAACTCAAGCTTTTTGAGTTTCCTCTCCATTTTAACTCTTTTGTCGGTTCATGTTCAGTGACCGACCGACTAGATTGAGATCTAGTCGGTCAGTAAATGAACACAGACTGACTAATTCTTGTCAATTAAACTTGGATTCAGCCACTGTTTGCAACTAGTCGGTTCAAGCTCATTGACCGACCGACTAGATCGTGATCTAGTCGGTCAATGCTTGAACTGTGACCGACTAATTGTTACGGGGACTGAATTGTCTTTTCGCATTCCGATCGATTAAAACTCCTTTCATCCGACTAATTTTCTTATTAGTCGGTATTCTCTCCAGCTAACACCCCCGACCTTGCTCAGCCCCTTCGACTTCCGATCGAACTCCGGCCGTTTTCCGGCCATTTCCGTCGATCTCCACCGTCGGCCCCTCCTCCTAGGTGATTCTCTCTCATCTCCTAGCTTCCTAGGGTTAAGGTTAGTTCTCTAGGGTTAGATTCTCTCGGCTAGGGTTTCGATTTCAGCTTTCTAGGGTTTCGACTTAGGGTTTCTTCGTTTCAAGTTTGATTGTGTCGTGTATTGTCGCGATTATGGCAAGAACACGCATCCCTATCACTCCCTCTAGCCCCTCGCCGATGAACGTAGAACCAAACCCTACGGATACCGAGCATCCAACCCCTCCGAAACGCCGTGCTAAGACCACCCAACCTTCGTCGTCTTCGCCTCCTCTCAAGAAGAAGAGGACGACGACAGCCAAGCCTAGAGGTCAACCCAAGCCCAAGCCTAAGCCCAAGACCAAAGATCTTGCCTCTCGTTCTTCATTCCATACTCCTACCGATTCCGATACGGAGTATATCCCCAAGCCTGAGACTCCTAGGGAACCCACTCCTCCTACCCATCCCGAGTCTAGCACCCACCCTCGTACGTCTACCCGAAAGCCTAAGGGAAAGGCTCCGATGCCGGTGGGCGGTGTCGATATTTCGTTGTGTCGCGACGACCCGTTGTGTCTCGCGACGTACAACCGTATCGAACATTGCCCGCTGCTTCTGGAGCATTTCGTCCAGTTCAGTGACTTCATAGGGTTAGCTGATCTTCTTTCGTCGTCGGGTCTTCTCGATTATCTTCGATATGACCCGAAGGCGAACTCTCACCCGTACCCTCGATTAGTGAAGCTTTTCTATGCGAATAGGATCCGGGGTCAGTACGATCAGACCCACTCTGTTGAGACGACCGTTTTGGGGACCCCTATAGTCCTTACAGTGGAAATCTTAGGAGAGATTCTGGGTATCTCTTCGTCTGGCCTCCTCCCCTCTGATATCTCTGTTGACGATATTTCTTCCTTAGATCAGACCGTCCTCTCTGAGATTTTCCACCAGATTCCTCCTGCCATGATTGGCGTGCCATCAAAATCTTTCAAACCGAATGCATGGGTCCTAAATCTGATTCTGAAGTCGTGCTTGCTTCCCAAGTACGGCTCCTCATCTCTCCCGTCCCAGCCCTTTCTGAAGCTGATCTATGCTATCTTCATGGGGAGCTCGATTAATTGGGCTCGCATTATACTCGATAAGATTGATTCTTTCGAGTGTATTCGCAAGTCCTCTAAATCGGCTCATATCCCATTTCCTTGCTTGTTGACCCTCGTGTTTCGTCACTTCCGTGTCACGTTGCCTCATGACGATGAGCGTCCCCTTGGTCCTCCCCTGAACGCGACGGCCGTCAAGAAATCTCTTGCGGCGCTTCGTCACGTTCAGAGGACGACACCTTCAGCGTCTGCCCCTACCTCTGCAAGTGCCTCTGCTGCTCCCTCTGCCACCCTTGATGATTTCGTACGGTTACTTCGTCGTCACGAGTCTCACTTGGCTCGTACCGAGGAGGTAGTTTGCCGTATGGCTCGTCTGATGGGTGTTGAGCTTCCTCCTTCTGTGTCTGAGGATGAGGAGTTGGATGAGTTGGCTGAGGAGGACGTTGATGAGCTTTGTCGTGCTTCGACTCGTGCCCCCGAGGGCCCTTCTGGTACTGCTGCTGGTGCTTCCTCTTCCGGTGCTGCTGTTGCTGCTTCGTCTGGTGGTGCCCCCGAGAGCACACCTGTTGCCGCCACTCCTGTGGTGGATACTTCGACTGGTGCTCCCGAGGCCACTACGGTTGCTGCTCCAGAGGTTGCCACTTCTGCCGTCGCTCCTGCTGATCTTCCGGACGTTCCTGCTGATCCAGTCACCACCTCTGCTCCTGCTGAGCCTGCAGTTGCTTCTGATCCTCCCGCTGCCTCTTGAGTTTCTTCGAGGCCTCTCCCGATACTCATTGGATGATATATCTAGTTGTGAGAGATGTTGGGTAGGATAGTGTGGGTGGCTATGTATTTTGGGTCATTTTGATGTCTTTTTGATATTTTTGATGATGTGTTTGGATGTCTTTTGATGATGGTGTATTTTTGTTGACACTCCTATATCTGTGATATGCTGATGTATTTTTGTGCCCCGATCAGTCGATCGATGTTTTGTATGTCGGTGATGTACTCTGGTTCATATTATATATATATATATATACATCGCACTTGACATTTCATTCTATTGTGCGATTTATAATTCTTTATGTCTCTGATGTCTGAATTCGTCGCTCGATGACAATAACTTGGTTTAATAGAAATTTCTTCTATGGAAACATAGAATTGTTTTCCATGCACTAAATTAACCAAGAATGTTGATATTGGAGAGTATATTCCATAACTCAATCCGTGAAAATGATTTGAGTTTTGATGATTTCGTTTTACGATTTTCGACTTTGGTATCATTGACACGCCTTGATTCTACTCGTATTTTCTCTTTGGTGTCACTTGAACCGTCGTCATATTCTACGACTCCCGTGTTTTTAATTTGAGGCCATTGTTGTTGTCGTTGTTATCCTCCCGCTCTTTTTGCTTATGCCAAAGGGGGAGAGATATAATAATAACGATGTGCTAAATGAAAATTTAAAGCAATTTTTTTCCAAGAATCTAACTTGATGTGTTAGATTCAGGGGGAGTTAAGATATATAAATGGATTTTCAAATCCGATATTTCAATAACCTACGTTTGGTATTTCAATAATTCAATAATCGATTCTCATTTAATATACTTCACTCGTCTGCTTGATGTGTATTATTTTTGTTTAAATTGGAATTAACGTGTCATCAATGCAGGGGGAGTGAGTAAATTTCATTTGAGTTATTATTATTTTTGATTATTATTTATGTTAGTTTGTCATCACCAAAAAGGGGGAGAATGTTGGATATTGGACTCCCCGGATTTGGTTTTGGATGATGAACAAACATAAACATAACGTGAACTAACACTTTGTGAGCGCAGTTATGGAGATCGTCGCCAAATTCATATGAATATCAATTACGACGTCTCAAGACTTCTCAAAGCACGTGATCGTTCGTCTAAAGCTTCGTTGAAGCTTATGGACATATTTAGAAGTCATGAAGATTCGATTGAAGCTATAGAAGACGGTATCGTCAAGTTTTATTTATAGTCTTTAAGCTTCTTTCGTAGAATGTTAAGCCTTGAGTAGGTCTTACGTTTTAATTCTTCATAACGCTCATATCTTAGCTCTAGGATCTTAGTAGAAGTCCATACAATTCTTCCCGAAGCTTCGCGCTTCGATTCGGGACTTCTTGTGCATGTTAGTTGGTTCAAGAAGAAGAACTGACCGACTAGATGGTGATCTAGTCGGTCAGCCAAGCTTCTTGGACCGACTAGTTTCAGTCAGTTAATTCATACCTCTTTACTGTTTACAGTTAGTCGGTCTAAGTTGACTCACCGACCGACTAGTTGGTGAACTAGTCGGTCAGTGATGCTTCTGTGACCGATTAGTTGAGCTTTCCCTGTATATGCACATTTTGCACCTAAGCTACTGTTTATCATTAGTCGGTCTGTGTTCATTGATCGATCGACTAGTTGATGAACTAGTCGGTCAACTTTCCTTCTTAGACCGACTAGTTTAGTTTACTGTACATGCCAAATTTTCACCATACTTACTGTTTATTGTTAGTCGGTCTATGTTCATTTGGTGACCGACTAGTTGGTGAATTAGTCGGTCAACATTTGTTCTTGGACCGACTAAGTCTATTTTAGCTCAGACTTCAGTTTTATCTGTTAGTCGGTCTACGTTGAGTAACCGACCGACTAGTTGTGAAACTAGTTGGTCAGCTACTCTTCTTAGACCGACTAGTTCCTTTTGTCTGTTCTTTGATCTTTTCTCAGTTCACTCATTAGTCGGTATAAGTTAATTGACCGACCGACTAGTTGATGAACTAGTCGGTCGGTGGTTGTTCTTTGACCGACTAGTTGGGTTCAGAAAAGAGCCGTTGGAGCATTTAATGACTCGAATTTCTTTCTCTCTCTCCTCTATCCTATATATACTTGATGGGCTGCATTCATTGCTGCCAAGACTGATATTATTGCAAGTTTAGAGATCAAGAGAAATCATTCAAAGCTCATTCAAAGCTCATTCATTCCATTCAATAATCTCTCCTAACTCTTACTTCCAAAGAGAGATTCATTGAGTGTGAAGCCTTCCAAGCCAAGTGCTTGTTTCTAGGTCACCTACATCCCCAAAGCTCTCCATCGCTGATCTACATCTTGGAGCTAGGGTTTGGTGCCACTTCTTCCTCAAAATCATCCTTGCCCTAATTCGTAAGCAATACTCAAGGCATAGGTATTTTGTTCGGTAAGAAGTTTTCTTATTTCATTTCATATTTGATTTGTAAGTTTCACTCTCGGTTGTGAGAGTGTGGTTGTGATCCCGGGTTGTGGGAGTCACAAATTACATTTTGTATGATTTTACTTGTGGAGGTTTTTCATAAGTATTTCATAGTGGAAATCTTGAGTTAGGGTTTCTAACTCAAGTATCCGGAGGGGATCCGGGTGGTTGGGACGTAGGATCACCGGGAACAAGTCGGGGAGACTTGGGTGGATCCGAACCCAGTAACATCTCTTATTAGCATTGTTAATTTTGTTGTTGTCATTCAATTTAAGCTTCCGCAAATTGATTTGGTAGTTGTTTGCATTATAATTAGGAATTATACTCCTTGTTATTTTTAAAGTACTATTCACCCCCCCTCTAGTACTTGTGCAGTAGCTTGTAGGGCATTACACACCGGCCTAGTGATTCACCCATCGGCGAGTTGTATTTTCATGTCCGTCGCCTTTAGGTCGGTCTCCGTATTCAATTTCTTAAACATCGTGAGGGGCATGAGGCTCACGCTTGCTCCGAAATCTACCAAAGCTTTCTGAAGTGGGACTCCACCAAACGTGCAAGGAATTCAGAAACTATCGGGATCTTTGAACTTGGTCGGCGCTTTCTCCTTCTTAGTAAACCACGTACTTTGCTCGGTGAGCATGATCCTTTCTTTTTGTTTCTTTCCGGCGATCAAATCCTGTAGGAACTTCGCATGTGACGGGATTTTGATAATTACATCCAAGAATGGAATATTCAAGCTCACACCTCGCAAATACTCCAGAAATTTGATGAGCCTTTCCTCAATTCTTACCTTTGCCAACGTTGTGGGAATGGTACCGGTGGCGTATAAGTACGCACCTCTTGTGGCTTATCAATTTCAGATTTTTCACCGTCATTTGGCCCTTTGGGCCCTCCTCTTCATTGATCGGTTCCTTATCATCCGAAATTTCCTCCCTCGGCTCCTTAGTTTGAACCATGGTGGGGGTAGTGTCTTTTCCGCCTCTAGTAGTTACCGCCACAACGGCATTGATGTGGCCGGTATTGCTTCGTGGGTTTTATTCCGGTTGGGCCGACAATTGTTGATTGTTCTTGTTGAGCAATGCTAGTTGCTCCGCTAATTGTGCCACGACGGTGTTGAGGAAGTCTTGTTGGGCCGTCAATCTTGCATTGATCTTCTTTTGTTCGGCCATGAACTCTTCGACCCTTGCTTAATGATCCGACCTCGATGGTGCTTGCGGTGGATTGGGTGCCCTCCATCCTTGATTGTACCCTGGGGGTCTATATGGCCACACTTGTTGCCTCGGTTGGAAGTTTTGTTGTTGGAGCGCTCTTTGTTGATATTGCGGTTGTTGTGGAGGCTGGGCTTGTGGTTGTTGCGGTGGTGGATTCAATGCTCCATCATTGTTTGCATATGAAAATCCGGGGTGACCCCTTGTAGCCGGGTTCACCCAATAACCGGTACTTCCCGCAACATATTGAGCTTGCTCCATGGCTCCGTCTCCTTGCTCCCCTCCAACAAACATACATGGGCTTGATCTTGTCAGTCGCTCATGCTTCCTCCTGGTGTAGAAACGGTGGGGGTTCCATGTGGTTTACTAACCAAATTTTCTAGTCTCTCCACGACTTTGTGAAGAGAGTCAAACTTAGAAGAGAGCTCCGCCACGGCCTTTGCCTCATTAATACTTGCCGGCTTCAAGGATGATGAAGAATGTCCCCTTTCGTCGGCCCACTGTTGATTATTCGAGTCCATCTCCTCAAGTAAAGCCGTAGTGTCGTCCGGTGTCTTCGACAAGATAGCTCCATTTGCGGTTGCATCAATTATTTTCTTCGTGCTTGGTTGCAATCCGTTATAAAAGCTATGCACAAGCTCCCATGGCTCTATACTATGATGTGGGCATTGGTGTTGGAGATCCTTGAAATGCTCACATGCCTCATATAGAGTTTCTTAAGGGCCTTGCTTGAAGGACATGAGTGCGCTTCGTATCTTGATAGTCTTGGATGGAGGGTAAAACTTGTTGACGAATGCACTTGCCAGCTCATCCCAAGTAGTGAAGATCCCCTCGGCTGCGTCCCCAACCAATACAATGCCTTGTCTGGAAGAGTAAACGGGAAGAGGCGTAGTTGAATAGCGTCAGTCGGCACGCCAGGCATCTGGAAGGTTGCGCACTTAGACAAGAACAATTGAAGATCGTTGTGCGAGTTTTCTTGTGAGTTCCCATAAAATGGGTCTTGTTGCATCAATACTACTAGTCCGGTTTTAAGCTCGAAATTCTTGTCGGCCGCCAACTCCGGCATGACAATAGAAGAGGTGGTAGACGTTGTCTTGGGCCGTAGCCTATCTCGGATGGAGACAAGCCTAGCCATACGCGCTGCTAGCTCCTCTGGTGTTTCCGACGTGGCCATATGATTTTCCTCTATAGCAAATCTCCTCTCAGCTCTAAGCCTCATTGCCGTACGCTCGATCTCAGGATCAAATAATATGTCTTCTTGTGATGCCTTCGATCTCGTGTACATGCACAGAAAAAGAGAGTCTAGATAGAATTGTTAGCACGATAGATGAATAAAAGAGTGAAAATAAAAAG
Organism: Scilla litardierei; assembly: GCA_030789695.1. Lineage (NCBI taxonomy): Eukaryota > Viridiplantae > Streptophyta > Magnoliopsida > Asparagales > Asparagaceae > Scilla > Scilla litardierei. The sequence goes on from JAULAV010005550.1 coordinate 25,788, forward strand.
GAAATAGCTAAGTAAAGAAAATAAAATACCGTCGCCTCTCCGGCAATGGCGCCAAAAACTTGATCGCACCCAGATATACATCCGAAAAACAACTGTGGTCTTACCGCAAGCGCACGGTGAAGTGGCGAGCGGGTATCGAACACAGGGAGGACAAATGACAGTACTCTATCTTGATCACCTAGCTATTGATGGTAGAATAGAATGGTTTGGAATATAATGTCACTGTCGTTCAAATAACAAATAGAATTCAATATAATAAAAGCGTCTAGGGCTAGGAAATCC
>JAULAV010005551.1:0-25013 GCA_030789695.1 Scilla litardierei
ATGGTGATCACCGAAAGAAGTTTGAGGATGCCACTGCGTGGGGAGGAAAGGTTGCAGGAGAAAGCGGTGGGGTGCTACGGTGACGGAGGGAAGAAGGTGGTCATGGTTATGCGAGGCTATGGGCGGAGGGGAAGGCTGTCGGAGGGAGGTTGTCGAAGACTTGGTTGGAGAAGATGGCAGGGGCTGTGCGGGTTCGTCTGCGAAAGGAAGAGGTCGCAGTGTTTTGAAGAAGGACGGGGTCGGTGGTTCCGCTTGGACTGGTGGGTGGCTGAGGCAGACGGCGGGCGGTGTTGGGAAGAGATGAGGTTGGGCTGCTATCGGAGCAGTAGGAGATTTCACGGTGGTAGGGAGGAAGAGGTCAGCGGTCTTGCAGGCAGAGAGAAGGGGCGTTGGATTGGGTTGCTTGACGGGGAAATGGGTTTGAGGGGAGACGTCATTCGCGTGGGTTATGAAGGAGAGGTGAGAAGATCGTGCGTGGTCGTTAAGATCAAAAGTATCTCGCATGTGCGTGTTGAGGATGTGTGGATATGGCCGTTGCATGGTTGGGATTTCCGCATGAAAACGTGGGAATTGACGTGTCGAAATGGTTAGGGTTTTGATTTAGTTTAAAGTTTATTAATTTAAATTTGATTAGAGGAGAAAAGAATTTAATTAGGATATAAAAATTTAGTTAGGATAATTTACATTTAGGAGAAATATTTTTGTTAAGATATTAGATTTGATTGCTAGGATTTTTATTAGGATTTAAATTAGATCTCTTAAAACTTATTAAGATTTATTAATATGGTTAACAATATTCAAATTCTTACGATTTTTCCACTGCACATTAATGATATCCAAAATGACAAAATTAGTGTTAGCGCGATCGTGACGACAATCAGATCACGAATACGGGGTCCGATCACGCGTTCAAGCTTAACAAATAAAATCATACACTAAATTCTCAAATAAATCAACTTATTAATAGTAAATGTACGAAATACGTACAATAGAAAGTGGTCGTTACAATGGGTGTCCCTCATCTTATCCCCGACTAAAGCTCACCATAGAGTCTTCCAAATGAACGCATTAACCTCCCATGTCTTATATTTTTCCACTCATTCATATTGAGTTTATCACCAAAACTTATTTCCACCATTTGTTAGCCAATCATTGTTGATGGAATATTTGTATGTCTGCAAGGATGGGTTGCTAGTTAATTTGGACTCAGAGAAGAGATATGCTTGAGTTTGGATCAACCTACGAGAACCGATCCAATTAAGTTTTGACAATCAATAACATATCTATATTACTTACACCTAATTGTTAAAAAATTAGGATTGGTAGGAGGAAATTAAGTATGGGCTATTCTGTCTAAATTAAGAAACTTATACTCCTATTGAAAGTTAAGCATGAAATGTTATAATTAATCTTAAGAACAAGCATTAGATGTTGGGAAATTGATGCCCTAAAGTCAATTACAATGATTGATATTGGATCTATTGCCTACATGATAACATCTTATTCGAAATGCTAGTAAGCTATTTGGTTTAACTTTATTGATATATGTTTACATATATGTAAATGTACACATTTATATTATACATGTTAGTTGTTGATAAAGTCATTGGAATGGTATGAGATTAATTAGGATCATAATGAGATTATGATAATGATGCCTAATTAGTTACTTAAGTACATTTGAAAATGTCATAGGTACATCAATATTCTAGAAAACCAATGTATATCGTTCTTTATCAAGTAGATGGTAATGATTGGCCTTACGACCATTTGATGCGGAGACATCACATGACAGTAACATGTGCTTAGTAGAGAATAAGTTCATAGAAAGACTTGTTGAGACGATTCTACAAGCTATGAAGTAATGACGGGTCCATGTTACTCTTTAGACCTTAGACACGGTAAAGAACCTTGCATGCGATATCTATTCTTAGGCTCAAGATATATGGAGTTATTTGAGAGAGAGAGAGAGAGAGCATCGACAATGCAGATCATGTGGTGATACGACCCTCCTAGGATGGGCCAAAACCAAACGGCCCAAGCCCATGTCGCGAGCCTACGGGCCTGGGGAGAATGAGGCCACCACGAGGACTCGGAGTCAAGCCGGCCTCGGACCGATACAAACATAGCAGCTGACCCATTCCAGTAGGAGTTAACCACTCCCCTTAAATCACACCCCCTTAATCACCATTAAAGAGCCCTATTACGCCCACCTTCATGACCCATGAAGGCACCACCAAAGTGGCGGAGACTGGGGGTGAAATGAGGAGACGTCGAGGGGACGTGGCCAGGGAAGATTCCTATAAAGCAACTCGAAGAACAACGTGGAAAGGGATCACTTTCTAGATACCAAAAACTCCGAGGTATTCTTCCTGAACAACCTTATCTCCCACATTACAATTCTCCTCCACAGCTCGACCCGAGGACTCGCGTATCGGCCTCTCTGTGAGCCATACTGATCCCACCGAGCATCCTTCAAATCCATTCTGACTTAGGCATTGGAGGGGACTTGGTCAGAACCAAGGTCCGACCCCTCTGACGAGCTTTCTTATTTGTATAGGTCAAGGAGACCCAGCAGCGTCGAGGCTACCCTTTGGCACCCAATCTGCACTGGATTTAAATGCGCTCGCCCCCGAGCCCGTTCATCCCCACTCACACGGAGACCGTCACTTTGCCTAGGACTCCCTTCGGCTCACCAATGCCCGGACCCGCATGCTCTTCACCACGCCGAACGAGCTGCATCCTGCTCCCGGAGGTCGCACGTGACTCGCGTGATCACGTTGACCTCTTACCCTCTAGTCAACCAACTTGTGGTGAGAAAATACCTCGAAACATCTGGCGCCGTCTGTGGAAAACGAAGAAGCACCCACGTCAAACAACCACACCCGAGATGACGCGGCCACGGACCTCCAGACACAGGAGTACGACGGTGGCAACGTTAATGCCGGGGCCAATCAATGATCTCCTGTGCAAAGCCACAAGTACCCAGCACCCATCTCGAGCCGAGGGGCCAGGCACACCGCGGGCAGAGCCAATGGAGATAGATCGTGAAGGAGCCAAGGGCTACCACCAGCCCATCTTTTTCTACGAAGAGGACCTGAAGGAGGAAAAGTCGTCGCACGATGAAGCACTAGTCGTCTCGATCGTCATTGACACCGCCTTGGTCCGACGACTGCTCGTCGACACCAAACGTTCATGTGACATCCTATTCATGTCAACTTTAGAGAGGATGGGGATGCGAGCCGAAGACCTGGAGCCTTGCTCCGGGCTCGTGATAAGCTTCACGGGCCACTCCATACCCATCATCGGGATAGTCTGCCTCCCCGTTACGCTAGAGGATCCGCCAACTCGACCACTTTGACAATAGAGTTTATGGTCCTGAGGATCAGGTCAGCATACAACGGTATCATCAGATGTCTGCTCCTCAATGCGTCTGGGGCCGTGGTCTCAACCCTTCACCAAATGGTCAAGTTTCGACCCCGAGGGGAATCAGAAAGATTAGAGGCGACACGGCAATGCCTAAGATCTGCTACCAGCTGATCAACACGGAGCACGATGTGAAGCGCTGCAACCTGATGGACCTTCTTGACCAAAGATACGGCCTAGGTGACTTAAGACCTACTCCCGTGGAAGAGCTGGAACTCATTCCCATCACAGACATAGGCGGTAGGTTCATCTCCATCAGATCAGAACTCGACCCGATCCTAAGGGGTGAGTTGATCGGATGCTTGGAAGCCAACCTGGACATCTTCGCCTGATCGCCTGACGACATGCTGGGCATGGACCCCCAAGTGATCACCCACTAGTTACACCTCGACCCCAATTTTAAGCCGGTCAGGCAGAAGAATAGAAACTTGGGTGGCGAGAAGATGTCACACCCCGCTTCCCAAACTACGGAGGCGAAGCGTGACTAAGGCCCGCTTAGGCCAGAGCTGTGAAGCTCGGACCCAATAAGCGTCTGTGTGGTACTCCAAGACGAAGGAACAGGTCCCTACAGGTTAGTACAGAACAACAAAAGTACTGAAAAGGAAAACATTCATTTTTTTTCCAAAATAACAATCCAGAAGTACTGAGAGTCTAATAAAAAGATTGACACGGCTACAACAACTGTAAGTAAACTACTGGTGCAAGCACCCAACCTAGACAGAAAGTAAACGGTGCTATGCACCCAACTAAACGGCAGTAAGAAACTCTGGAGTAGCAACGTGAAGACCTCTAGCTCTGGTCCTCCTCAGGCACGTACTCTGGGTCGACGTCCTCCGGCTCTACGTACTCTGGCAGGTCCACCTCATCAACGTACTCCGGCTCAACACCTGACGTACAGCACCCAAGAGAAAAGGAACTGTACGTCAGGTAAAGTCTACACAGAAAATGTTAGACTCTACTGCAAGTGTACTTTAATTTAAACAATGATTTACTGGTTGATTAACATGCTGCGGTTATAACATGGCATTTAAAGAAAGTAACAGAGCTGGAAAAGTAAACGCGTCACGATGTAGCCGTAGCGTGTGCTACCGACTTCGTGACTAACCTAAACGGGTCAAGACAAGACGTGATAAGACAAGACAAGACAAGACACGACAAGACACGTGCGACTTGAAGGGTTCAGGTCTTACGGTTCGAGGGGGATCAGACCCTCTCCCCGTGCGCACGCTCAACCCTACCCCAACCCAAGTGCACAAGACAAGTCCGTATAGGGGATCACTCACTCTAGCTTGGTGAGTGTCCTATTGCCCGCAGGCTGTGTATCCGTACAAGGGATCACCCACTCACTGGTGAGTGCCCTATTGCTCGCAGGCTGTGTATCCGTACAAAGGATCACCCACTCACTGGTGAGTGCCCTATTGCCCGCAGGCTGTGTATCCGTACAAGGGATCACCCACTCACTGGTGAGTGCCCTATTGCCCGCAGGCTGTGAAAAACAAGACACGACATGACAAGACAGGGATGGTTCTTCTAGGGGGTCCACACGCATGCACACACAAGAAAACCCCAAGATGTCAAATGATGTTGTTGTGCTTAGACTTCGTTGTCAAGTCTAAGCTGTCAAGGGGTGTCCCGGACGCTATCATTTCACGTCTGGTTCTCTTTGTTTACATTCTAACAGTTCTAAAAGTCTAAGGCCGAAACACAGCCGAACGTACAAGTGAGTACACTTGCCTGCGGTGGCGAGTGTGTCGACCGTCCGGAGCGCCCCGTCCAAGCGTCGCGTCTGCGGTAGTCCGTCTGAAACAGGGTCACGGCGACGGTGTCAGGTCACGTTTTTCAACAAATCATATTAGGGTTTGTTTCTAAAATTGGCGGGACTACCCTAATAGTCAAAAAGTCATGTTTTTTATGTTTGTTCAGTTTAGATCGACGTCTACCCTATGTGCACAGAAAATTTGTCCGGTCGTCGATCTTTCCTACGGTGGGCAATGTTTTACAGATGCTGACATATAACTTTAGTTCACGTTGATCAGTTTTAGTTTAGGTTTTGATTTCACTAGGGTGTGGGTTTGCTACGTGTTAGGGAAACCAACCTCTCCAGTGTTTGACGCAGAATGGACGTAGAGTCTAAACGGCGACAGATCTGAACGGCATGGCTACGGAACGTCTTCTTGCGACGACGGGCGGATCTACGGCAATGAAGGTGAGGGGGCAGCGACTCAAGGAAATGGAACAACGAGCAAGGGGACGTCGGGAAGGTGTTCGTGGCGTCGGAAGCACGGACAGCGAGCAAGGAAGGTAGTCGCGCACCGTGAAACGTCGCGGGGCTGTCGGGGGCCGCACAAGTGAGCACAACGCCTAGAGGGCTAATGCGGCTGTTTCAGAAGCAGCGGGAGGCCGCTAGCGGCGAAGAGGGGACGCTGGAGGCCGAGCGGGCAGCACCGGGAGTTGCAGCGGTCGCTGCTGCTGTTTTGCTACTCTCCGCGCATGAAGGACGGTTGGCGGCATCGTTCAGGCGGTCGAGGTGGAGATCAGGCCGTCAGGGCGGTCGGTGACAGGGCTCCGGGGGTCATCAATGGCCGTGCGGCGGTCGAGATCGCAGCAACAGCTCGGGCTACTACTGTCGCTACTGTATTGCGGGGTGGAACGGCTGTATAGGGTGGCCTCCGATGGTCGTGGGCGGTGGTTGGCCGGAGCAGCGCTGCGCGGCAGTCGGAGACGAGGCGGCGCCGGCGTCTGGGGTCGAGAGCGAGGGAGAGAGGGTGTTGCGAGAGAGAAAACCCACGGGGGGGTTTGGTGTCTTGCGGCGGCTATGAGAGTGCTAACCCTAGGTTTTTAAAATATAGGGAGATGAAAATTTTGATGATATGTGGCTGAGATTTCACTTGCTAGGCCTAGGCTAGTGTATAGTATATAAAGAGGGGAGAGAGAGAAAGTTAGTTGTAGACGTGGGGAGGAAATTTTGGGGTGGGGGCTGATTACAAGGGATTTGAATAGATTGGGTTTAATTCAAAAAGTTTTAAATTAATTGGGGTTAACAAGGGGTTGAAATTTGTTTAGAGGATAAGTCTCACTACGGGCGTCAGAAAAATCATCCGAAAATACCAGGACGATCATGGAGATGAGAAGAACGGGGCTACGGGGTCCGATCGCGTGCTACTCCTACCAAAAATTATCGTAAAATCGGGAACCGCGTATTGGTGCCAATTAAACCAAAATGCCCTTCCATTCATGGCTATTTTGCGAGAAAACGAGCCGTGAAATGACGTTCCCAAAAATTACTATAAATTCTACACTTCCATACGGTCACAACGGCATATCACATCGTATATACCGAAATCCAGAAAGAGACAAATAAAATACGTGCACGAAAAGTACGTGTACGTAAAAAATCCATAAGGTCAGAAAGCGACCGTTACAAGAAGATGAGGGCCGCATCCGAGGAAGTGGAGCGCCAGCTTGAAGCAGGCTTCATCCGAGAAGTCTGGTAACCAAAATGGCTGGACAACATTATGATGGTGAAGAAATCTAGCGACAAGTGTCGAATGTGCGTGGACTTCACTGATCTGAACAAGGCCTGCCCCAAAGACAGCTACCCACTGCCTCGCATTGACCATCTCGTGGACAACACCTCGGACTACAAGATGCTCAGCTTCATGGACGCCTATTCTGGGTACAACCAGGTTTAAATGGACCCGGAGGACGAGGAGAAGACGTCATTTATCACCGACCGGGGGACCTTCTGCTACAAGAAGATGCCTTTCGGCCTGAAGAACGTGGGGGTGACCTTCCAAAGGATAGTCAACAAGGTGTTCAGCTCCCAGATATGAAGGAACCTCGAGGTCTACGTGGACGATATCCTGGTCAAGTCCAGGTACCCCGCCGACCATATTGCCGACCTTCGAGAGCCTTTCGAGCAGCTGCAAAGGCACGACATCAGACTCAACCCGTCAAAATGTATGTTTTCGGTGAGATCCAGAAAATTCCTAGGCTTCATGATCACCAACGGTGGCATTGAAACTAACCCCAACAAGATCGAGGTTCTAATCAACATGAGGGAGCCACGATGATCAAGGAGCTGCAGAGGCTGAATGTGCGGATCGTTGCCCTAGGGCACTTCTTGTCCAAATCCATGGAGAGATCTCTCCCCGTCTTCAGGACCTTGAGAAAGGCTCTCGCCGAGCCCGCCGAGAGGAGGAAGGCCATGGAATGGGATGAGAGCTGCGTCCGAGCATTCGTCGAGCTAAAGGAATACCTCTGTAGTCCCCTACTGCTATCCAAACCCAGGGAAGGGGAACCACTGAGCCTTTACTTAGCCAGTACCGAAGAAGCGGTGAGCTCGGTGCTAATCCGGGAAGACGACGGGGTGCAAAAACCGGTGTACTATACTATCTAAATCTTGAGTGATGTGGAGGGACAATACAGCCCCATGGAGAAACGGGCCTATGCCATTGTGCTCTTAGCATGATGACTCTGCCCCTTCTTCCAAGCACACACGATCCTAGTCATAACCGACTCCCAGCTCGAGCAAAACCTTAAGAGGTTTGATCGGGTGGGGAGGATGTTGAATTGGAGAATAGAGCTGAGCGAATTCGACCTATGATATAAGCCGCAGACAGCTATCAAAGGGCAGGCACTGGCAGACTTCATTACCGAATGTACCGTTAATGGAGGAAAGCCCCCCGAGGAGACGATCCCGAGCATGGTAACGCCTCAACCTTTGTCTTTCCTTTTGGCTGATGTCGCTCTTGCCGACCAATTAGAGGACAAAGATGTATGGGTGGTCCATGTAGATGGTTCGATGACACAAGCGGGGAGCAGGGCCGGCATCATCATCCGGTCCCCCGACGGGAACACCATCAAGTATGCGCTCCAATTCGAATTCCCGGCAACCAATAACGCGGCCGAGTACGAGGTAGCCATCAATGGCCTGAACTTAGCCTGGGCACTGTGGGAGAACTCCATACGCCTCCTTAGCGATTCCAAACTCATCATCAACCAGCTGCAATGAGATTATGTGGCTCGAGAAGAGGCGATACAACGTTACCTAGCCTCGGCCAAGACCGAGCTATCCATGTTCAAACACATCGAGAACCTCCACCAGCCGCGGTCGAAGAATGCCCGCGCAGACGCCCTGTCGAAGCTGGCTTCCTCTTCTCCTAAGGAGTTGGGTCGAGCCATCTATGTCGAGAGGCTCCGAACCCCCAGTACGGAGGAAAAAGAGCTGATGGTCATCGATGCAGAGCGGATCCAATCGTGCAATACCTATCCGCTGGAGAAGTCCCCATGGACCAAGATGAACGTCGGACGATGGAACGAAAAGCCCTCTGGTATGTGCTCCACGAGGAAGTGCTATTTAGAAGGCGCTAGACGAAAACCAATGTCCTCCCCTACCTCAAGTGCCTCGGGCTGCAGGAAGCCAACTATGTCATCTGGGAGGTCCACTAAGGGATCTGCAAAAATTACCACGGGGGCAAAACGGTCACCATGAAGATCTTAAGGCAAGGATACTACTAGCCGACCTTGCTCAACGACTCGACCGAGTACGTTCAGAAGTGTCCAGAATGCCAACGATTTGCCAAGCTCATCTCGTCTCCTCCAGCGGAACTCGTCCCAATAATCAGCCACGCCCCTTTTACCAAGTGGGGGCTGGACATCCTCGGCTCCTTCGCCTCCAGGAGAGGACAGAGGAAATTTCTGATTATGGCGGTGGACTACTTCGCCAAATGGATCAAGGCCGAGCCGCTGGCCATCATCACCTGGAAGAAGGCAAAGAGCTTCGTACGAAAGTCCATCATCTCCAGATTCGAGATACCTCAATCCATCGTCACTGACAATGGGAAGCTGTTCGACTCTGCGAGGTTCAAAGATTTTTACGCACAGTGGAAGATCAAGCTTTTGTTTGCCTCTGTAGCACACCTCAGACTAGTAGGATGGCCAAAGCCGCTAACAAATGCATCATCGAACCACTTCGCAAGAAAGTGACGGAAGCACAGGGAAAATGGCCAGAGGAACTTTCCGGGATACTCTGGTCATACCGGACGACCCATAAGGAGGCCATGGGAGAAACCCCCTTCATGCTCGCCTACAGCGCCGAAGCAGTTGTGCCCGTTGTGGTGGGCGAGGAGTCCCTCCGCCTCAGACATTTCGACGAAGAGAGCAACTCGGAAGGCTTGGAGCTCAACCTAGAGCTCGTAGAAGAACAGCGAGGCCTAGCCCTGGCCTCGATTGTCCGACAAAACAGCGGGTGGCTCACTACTACAACTCCCGGGTCAAAGGAAGAAGTTTTCACCAGGGAGATCTGGTCCTCAGGAATGCAATCTTTAACCCGGAGGTCGCCTGCAGAGGGAAGCTCGCTGCTAAATGGAAAGGGCCCTATAAGATCACCGAGGTCCTCGGCCCAGCCATATACCGTTTCTCTACTCTAGGAGGGAAGACACTGACTCACACCTGGAACGCAGAGCACATACATAAGTACTACCAGTGAATGTATACAATGCTTCCCCCCAATCTAGGTGAATGTACTGAAAGGAGAAAACAATCGTGAATGAAGAGATCTCTTTGCATCTAGTCGTTCCTCGGACCATTGGTCAAGCTGGAGGCAACTCCCCGGCAGGCCAATATCCGATCGAACATAAGACGGGGGACAACTCTCCGGTAGGCTGATAACCCGATCGACCGTAAGGCTGGGACAACTCCCCCAGCAGACCGATCACTCTATCGACCGTAAGGCTGGGGCAACTCCCCCAGTAGGCCGATCCGCCGATTGATCGTAAGCATGGGGGTAGCTCCACCAGCTGGCCGACCGACCTGATCGACCGAAAGGCTGGGGCAACTCCCCCAGCAAGCCGATCATTGGCTCGATCGTAAGGATGAGGGCAACTCCCCCAGCAGGTCGACCATCGGTTCGACCGTAGGCCTGTGGATAGCTCCCCAGCTGGCCGACCGACCCGTTCGACCATAAGGCTGGGGCAACTCCCCCAGCGGGCCGACCATCCGATTGACCATAAGGCTGGGGGCAACTCCCCCAGCAGGCCGACCAGCTGTTCGGTCGTAAGGATGGGGATAACTCCCCAACAGGCCGATCACTCGATCGACCATAAGGCTGGGGCAACTCCCCCAACAGGCCGATCACCCGATCGGTCGTAAGGTTGGGGGCAACTCCCCCAGCAGGCTGATCCGCTGATCGACCATTAGCATGGGGGTAGCTTCCCCAGCTGGCCGATCGACCTGATCGAATGTAAGGCTGGGGGCTGATCGCTCCTTATTTTACATCTTTTTCTACATGTTTTCATGATCGCCCATATTGCGGTTTTCACGATTATTCGATGATATCATGTTGTTTTTCACTATTTTTTGTTTTTATCGTATTTTAGGATATATGGAGCGATCTGGAACGAAAATGAGATCAAGGGACTTTCACGCACACCGAAGCATCGCCCACAGCTTATTTGAGGAGTTAGCAACGTTAGAGGATGAGCGGAAGAGGAAGAAATTCGATAGAATCGACGAGGAGGCGAGGAGGAGAAGAAAATAGCCCAGAAGAAGCTCACTCGGCCGAACAGATAGTTCACTCGGCCGAGTGACGGAGTGCGTTCGGCCGAGTGAAACGGATACAGACTATCGATTTTTCATAGTTCACTCGGCAGATCAAGAAAGTTCACTCGGCCGAATGGAGAAGGCTACTCGCCCGAGTGGTACAGGGATTTTCTTCCGAGAAGCAGCCAACTTACTGGAAATTTGGAGAAAATACACTCGGTCGAGCAATATTGCTCAATCGGTCGAGTGAAGAAGACCACTCTCCCGAGTCAGACATAGCGACAAACCCTCGAAACCCCCAGATTCTCTGTTTTTATTGGGTCTGTCACTCGGCCGAGTGACATGTTCTACTCAGCCGAGTGGCGTTGTCCGACTGCTACGCGAATTAGGTTTTTGGGCTGCGCCAGGGGCAATTCTGTCAGGAATTTCTGGACGAATTTGACTTGTATTTAAACCTAGTTTTGTTCCTAGTTTTAGGAGAGACTTGAATATTATTTTGACGGCTATTCCTTTTGTAAATCTCAGCTGGAGATCATAGACGCGCAATTTGGTTTGATCTTTCTCTTTAAAACTCTTATTTTTATGAATTGTTCTCTCTTAGCTATGAATTGTGCTATAATCTATTTCTTTATTTCTGATATTTCCATGATGAATTGTGAGTAGTTTCGTCATTCTAGGGCATGTGGATGAACCCTATGGATCCGATCTTTGAATTGTGATGAATGAATTGAATTGTTGCTAGGATTGAAGTAAGGTTAGGTTGTGATTGATTTATTACGAGTGGCTAGGAATTTCCATCGATTGGGATTTGCAGGAGACTGGATCCAAATTGATGAGAAGGCCTAGACATTCGATTTAGGTTTATAATTGAGATTCTCTAGATTTGGTTTGCAAGAGATTGGACCAAAGCTAGGATTTTTATTATAAATCTATACTAATATTCATTTGCAAGAGATTAGACGAATACGAACTATCATAACCTAAATCGTAGCTCGAGTTTGCACGAGAGTGGGCTCGAGATGCGATTGGACGATGATGTCGATCTTCATGCTTGTGGCTTAGGTTAGGGTTTGCACGAGAGTGGGCCCTAATCTAGGTTTCTATAAATCGGCAATAGCGCGAGAGCGTGAGCTTGGTTCTACATTCAGTTGCGACTAGTTCACCTCAATTCAAGCTTTGCAACATTGAGATTCATGATCCACAAGGATGAGTGACGATCCTAGTGGGGATTTCTTATCCCTAGACGCTTTTATTATAGTGAATTCTATTTGCTATTTGAACGATTGTGATACTATTATCAAAACCATCCCATTATTCCATCAATAGCTAGGTGATCAAAATAGAGTACTGTCAACTGTCCTCCCTGAGTTCGACACCCGCTCGCCACTACGCCGTGCACTTGCGGTAAGACTACAGTCGTTTTCCGGGTGTATATTCAGGCGCAACCAAGTTTTTGGCGCCGTTGCCGGGGAGGCAACGGTATTTTATTTTCTTTACTTAGTTACTTCTTTTTATTTTTATTATTTTTATTTTTTATTCCTCTATTGTGCTAACAATTCTATCGAGACTCTTTTTTCTGTGCATGTACACAAGATCGAAGGCACACCAAGAAGATATATTATTTGATCCCGAGATCGAGCGTACGGCAAGTAGACTTAGAGCCGAGTGGAGATTTGTCGTAGAGGAAGATCATATGGCCTGACTGGAAATGCCCGAGGAGTTAGCGGCACGTATGGCTAGGCTTGTCTCCATCCAAGATAGGCTACGGCCTAAGACCACTTCTACCACCTCTTCCATAGTCATACTAGAGTTGGCGGCCGACAAGAACTTCGAGCTTAAAACCGGACTAGTGGTGTTGATGCAACAAGACCCATTTCATGGGAACTCACAAGAAAATCCGCACTACCATCTTCAATTGTTCTTATCCAAGTGCGCCACCTTCCAGATGCCAGGCGTGCCGGTTGACGCCATTCGACTGCGCCTCTTCCCGTTTACTCTTCGAGACAAGGCATTGTATTGGTTGAGGACGCAAGCTGAGGGGATATTCACTACTTGGGATGAGCTGGCAAGTGCATTTGTTAACAAATTCTATCCGCCATTCAAGACTATCAAGATAATAAGTGCGCTCATGTCCTTCAAGCAAGGACATCAAGAAACTCTATATGAGGTATGGGGGCATTTCAAGGATCTACAACACCAATGTCCCCATCATAGTATTGAGGCATGGGAGCTTGTGCATAGCTTTTATAACGGATTGCAACCAAGTACAAGGTAAATAATTGATGCAACCGCCAATGGCGCTATTCTGTCAAAGACGCCGGATGTTGCTACGACCTTACTCGAGGAGATGGCCTCAAATAACCACCAATGGGGCGACGAGAGGGGACATTCTGTTGGGGTTTTGGCGGACCCCCAGAGCTCGGATCTGTGTCCGACCCAAGTCGGACGGACCACAGAGGCACAAAAGCGCAGCGGAAAAAGAAAACAAAATTTTCTAGACAAGCTAAACAATTTAGCTAGGTTCTGAGTGAGCCAGAACCTAGCCCGATCTACGCCAACTTGGGGTGGATCTGACCACCCCAAGAGGGATCTATTCTAAAGCGACTAATTAAATCTACACTAAAATTACTTAACCACATACCCGAAATCTTGGCCCTGGAGCAGGCAAGATGTACCGCACCGTCTTCAGAAGATCCTCGTAGCCGAGCCGCCTTGACTCGATCTGCCTGAGCTGCCTCGCACCCTCGCACCGATCCGCCCGATCCGACTTTCGCCTCCGAGCCAATCACACGCGGTAGAAAGTTTCACATGAGTAGAACCCGCGTCTTAGACGTCCGGAGCCAAATCTAAACCCCCTTTATAGTCTTGCTAGGACTACTCCGGAGAATAGGAAGAGAGAGAGAGAGAGAGAGAGAGAGAGAGAGAGAGAGAGAGAGAGAGAGAGAGAGAGAGAGAGAATAGTTTAGTCGCCGATCGAGCTTGCTCTAAAAGTCTGGAGCTACTCGATCGAGGACTTGGTGTCTTTTTCAACGAAGAGAGTGCACCCCTATTTATATAGGGAGTCGGCACTTACTCTTTCGTTGCGAGCAATGTGGGACTATTGCTAATTTGGAGAAAATTCAATTAAGCTAATTTAGCTTAATTTAAAGTTTAGTGAGCTTTTCTCAAAAGCAAACTTTAACTAATTAATTCTTTCCGATCATTAAACTTTAGACACCAAACGAGCTATCAATTAGAAGGGCTTCGAATGGTGAGCGCGTAGGAACCGACGGCGACGAATTTCGACTTCGTTTGACCCCTCAAACAATTGCTCAAAGTTGGGCAAATCATCGAAATTCGTAGCCGTCATTTTGGGGTTTCAAAAAAACCCTAAACGACTTAAGTTGTGGGCGCGTCCGCTAAGCTTAGCAGGCGCGCCCACCCAAGGAGACAAGAGCGGGCCGCACGCCCGCTGCGGCAGCGGGCGCCCGGCCCGCTGCGCCAGCGGGCCGAGCCCGCTGCAGCAGCCGGCGCCCGCCCGCTGCTGCAGCCGGCTGCGCCCGCTGCAGCCAGCGGGATGCGCCTGTTTGCCTTTGTCTATAGGCTTGTTAGCCCGGTGGGTCTAACCCACTTCGCCTTGGACTGTTTTTACGTTTTAGGGCTCGTTTGAGCTCCGATTTGGACGCGGTTTTAGACCGGGACGATCCCGTCAGCCAGGTAACCCTTTCCAATATATTTGTTCCTACTAAATTTTTCGTAAACAATTTACGACGCGTTTAATCTTGTTTGCATCAGATGCATCATTTGCCCCTATTGCTATTACGACTAAATTTCACAACAAGCTTTGTGAATATTAAATATCATCAAATGATATCTCTCTCTCTCTATTCTATCTTCCTATTACTAAGACACGAACGCTACTCGGTGTGAGACCCTACAGCCTGACCTTACTACAGGTTGGGGCTCGGAACCCCTAGACGACGATCACCACGAGCAGTAGCTGTCGTCCCTGTTTCAGAATCATCATAACGTGATCGACCCTTTGACAAAAGCATCATTGGGTTTACATTGGCTGTGTCAGTGATGAACTTCGTTAGCTATAGTCCCTTCGTCAAGACGGTGTTCCTGTTGGCCTAGGGTATGGTTTACTGTCAACCCTATTAAACAACATTGGTCAGTATACTGCGGTCTTTGTTGTATACACGTTGTACTTCTTACAACGTACCTCGGCCGAGGATTAACATAAAGACCGTACTGAGCCTGTAACACTAACTTCCCTTTAACGGAAGTGACGAATCCCATCTTAGTCATCTACTTGCCTCGAGAGCTTCGGGTGCAGCTCAACCTAAGATCTTTCAGCAGGCCTAGCCTCGAAGCTAGATCATAGGTCTAAGCTACACGATTCACTCACAGGTTCGTACAAATGACTTCAGGTCATAAGGACCAGTTAACCTATCATCACCCTAGAGTTATTAAAGACAGTTCTGTTAAAGTTAACCATTTAATAACTCTAATTTGGTTGTTCAGTAAACTCATTCTCCAATGAGCACCTGTGTCTCATCTCCGACTTCACCAAGTCGAATGACTATGAGGTCATCATTACCCTAAGGTAAGACTAAGACACAATGGTCTATCCGATGTGTCGATATCCAGTTCTCGACACATCTATGACCACGAACCGTTTAAGACTTACGTTTCTATTCGGTCGCTTACTTACTCATAATCGAGATCTCATCTAGATACGTAAGGACCTAACTATATGTCTATGGATATTATCTAAGTATATTAATACGAACGATTTCATACTTAGAATAATACATACCATATACAGTATGAACAAGACGTATACTTAGGATAAATTGCCGTATGGGCATATATCCTCCTACATCTCCCACTTACACTTAGGCTATTTATCTCGGTATCTCATACCGTTATAGCATATCAGTCACTTTGACATTTATATGACAAACCTAAGAGTGGTTTTACTAACGAGTATCTACAACGAATTTTAATGGATTAATTAATACATCTCTTGATCACACAGGGTTCATCCTTTGGAAAAATGATCTGGATCAATTTTTCCTATCTTTGTATAGCTAACAATTAGCTAATACAACCTAGATGTAGGGTCTAACATTATAATCTATTAGTCAGTCTCAGCTCATTCCACTTTTCTTGTGTCAATATGTCAAGTACATACATGACACCCTAAGTCTCTATATATATGATTAAATCATAACAATTTTGATTCAATGTTTTATATAGATGATTTATAAGTTGGAAATCCTTTTTATTTAGTCTGAAAAACCGGAACTAAGTATACGAGCTGGCTCCCACTGACTTTGAGAATTACCTAGTTAAATACTTCAATATTATATCTAAATCATATTTAGATTATATATACGAAGATATAACCATTTGGTAAGTGCTTTAGATGGAATGTACTAGTGTCAGGTTCGGTTTGACGAATGAGTCAAGTCAAGATCGGTTAAGGAATCTTGACATTGACTCGCTCAATCAAATGTCCTACACTGTACTTTTCCCTTAACCACATTTAATATTAACTCTTTAATAACTAAATGCAGTTTATTAAGAATTAATCTTAATATGTGTATAATTGTGATCGCTGACAATTTATACGCCCCTGGAACATATACTTAACTACCAATTGACTATAACGTTAAGTCAGCTCCAAAAACAACATTTTCCGAAGCTTCGCATCATCATTCGAGAATTTTCGCAACCATCTCAGAAAACCACAATCACAGAAATTTTAAGCCAATCAAATTTCAACTCAACAGAAAACGCAATTTCCGAGACATTCATTAAAACAACGGATTCATTAAGATGAACCGTTATTTGTTTATCTAATAAACTTTGAGTGTAGAACACTCAATCATTGTTTTCAACCTTCAAGAAATGATACATTTTATTTAAATCAAATTTAGTATCATCTCCTTCTCGATCATGTCTCTCGAAGTCGTTGAACGGCCCTAGCAGCAACGATTGCACAGATTGCCGACCGTCCTCCGCACTTCTCCCAATCTCCGCTTCATATCAGCCACCTATATACATTACACAGATGTCTTTAGTATCTCATACTATATGATTGGAAATAATTACGTTTTATTGAATTGAATTTGTACCTGAGGTAGATGCATCAGTATGCCCCTTCTTTTTCTCTGCAAGATAGATCTTACAGTTCCTCTTCCAGTGGCCAATCTTGTGGAAATGGAAGCACTCAGATTTTGATGGGGCCCCTTTAGTCTTTTTCTTCCCTTTCCTTGCCTTCGCAGGTTGCGGGACATGCCTCTTCTTACCCTTGCCTTTCGGCTGGTCAGAAGAAGCAGAGCCAACAACCAATGCAGTCGGCTTCTTCTCAATCTCCTCAAATTGCCTAAGCATATTGAGGAGACCAGGAAGATCCGTTTCAAGACTGTTCATTATAAAACCAGTGATGAAAGGCTTAAACTCAGGAGTTAAAGACTTCAGGATAATGTCCACGGACATCTCATTGTCCACGATAAATTCTAACTGGGCGGCGTCCTCTACGTACCCGATCATCTTGATAACGTGATCCTGTACGGGCCCTGCCTCCATCTTTGTGCCCCAGAGGTTGCCAGTGGCTTCGAACTTGGCAGCTCGAGATCGCTTGCCGTATAACTCTTGTGCATTTAGAAGCATACTTTGAACATCCATATGTTCATGCTTCCTCTACAGCTTGTTACTCATCGAAGCCAGAGTAACGCACCTGGCCTTCTCTGCATCCCTCTGGTATAGCTTATAGGCTTCCTTTTCTTCGAAGGTCGAATCGTCATCGGGCTTCTTCGAAGCGTCCTCGAACAGTACGTATCCAATCCCGGCTAGGGAAAGGACCAACTTAATGTTCATAAGCCAGTCTTTGTAGTTCGTTCCATCGAGCACGTTCTTCTCAACCATATATCTAAGACCCGAATCCATTCTGCATTTTTATAGATACTTTAGTCAGTATATGTTCGTAGTATAGTTTTAATGGTTTTAATAAAACTATATTCTCCCACTAAATTTATTAAAGCCATAATAATAAACAATTTATTATATAATAACATTTGTGAGAGAGGGATCCGATTACCCTGAGTCTGACAACCTTGAGTGTGTCTCAACAAGTTGTCCGACTCTGCAGTCGGTAGACGAACTCGTCATAAATCATATTAAATATGATTCCCTATCGATTTTTACCCCTAGTTATTTGTGATCATGAGTGTGCTCATCCGGATCACAATGGCTAGCCTAGTCGGACCCTTGTTTTCGTGTCTAGCCTGACTTGCCCCGCCGCTCGGTGTATGCACGCCACGTTGGTTTGGGTCAGGACTTAGACTACATTCTTGGTTAGACTTACGTCGATGCTCAGAGGATGAGACATCGGTTTCAGTCAGGTCAAGATGTCAATCAAGAAATCGGTTCATATAAGATTGACATGTCACGGCTTGAGTGTAGCTCAACAACCTAACAGGTTTCTTACAGTTGCCAACTCCTAAAACAAGGAGGGCTACGATTTATCTTGAACAAGATTATTATCGTATTTGACTTAGGTATAGTCGATGGACTTACACAGTCATGAATCGACTCTTTGCGGTCCAGCGGACGCGGCCAGGGAATTGACTAAGCCAGGACCACTTGTTACCCACTCTAGCTAGGTTGGTCTAGCAAACTTAGCCAAGCACATTGACCGACATCATGATCCATTGAAGGAGTTTTCATCAATTTTATGTTTGTCCAAACAACTAAATGGCTTTTAATTAAGAAAACTAGTTAATCCTTATCAACTAGTGGCTCCTAAAATTCGAAATTTTATGGATTGGTTGAACAATTTTTATTAAGTCCTTATCAACTATAAGGTTCATTTGTTCAACGTGCTACCCCAATCTAATTAGGATTTTATAAAACAATTACAACATGTTTCAACATTAGTCTTTTATGAAAATCATCAATTAAACGATTTATTGAAATGATTTACAAACAAAAGGACTACCCTAATCTGGTATTAGGTTTTGATGTTGTTTTTGTTTATAAAACATAACATGTCGCTAGTTTATTAAAATTTCATCTCATAAAATTTTAATCATTTAATGGCTAACCTAATAAGGTCCATGAATACATTATTCAACATGTCCATTAAAAGAAAATGAAACAACTAATTTATACGCATAAATAAAAGTTTCAACTAGTGACATGTAATGAAAATTTGCAAGTTAAAAATTATCTACATAATAAATAACATGCAAACCTAAAATTTAACAATTAAATTTAAATATCAAAATTTAAAGCTTCAAAACATTTATCACATAAAACTAGGTATCATAAAATTATCAAATAATTTTAAAACCTAGGCTTTAAAATTTTAATCAATCATTTCTAAAATTAAAATATTGCATAAATAATTTAGAAACATATATGTAAAATAAAAGAAACAAGTTTAGATTTCATCTCATGAAAATAAAATATTTCTTAAATTTACATATCCATTAAAGCAATTTTAAACACTTTTAAAATCATTAGAAATAGATTTAAAAGCTTTCAAATAAAGGTTTTAAAATTTCTAATCTTTATGTAACTTAAGAAAAAATTAAATTTCAAAAATAAAATATTTCTTAAAATTACATAAACATTTAAATGCTCGAAAAATATTTATATCTCATAAAAAACTTTTATAAAGCATTTGAACATTCGAGATCCATTTAAAATTATCGCATAAAATTAAATCGTCTCAAAAAAAATTTCCATGTTGTAAAAACAATTTTTAAAAACAAAAAACACTTTTAAACTAATTTTAACATAAAGCTAAAATAGTTCGTATGTTTAAAATTAAGCAATTTTAAAGATTTAAAATGTCGCTATAATAGATCTATAGCATAACCGTGGCTCTGATACCACTGTTGAGGTTTTGGCGGACCCCCAGAGCTCGGATCTGTGTCCGTCCCAAGTCGGACGGACCACAGAGGCACAAAAGCGCAGCAGAAAAAGAAAACAAAATTTTCTAGACTAGCTAAACAATTTAGCTAGGCTATGAGTGAGCCAGAACCTAGCCCGATCTACACCAACTTGGTGTGGATCTGACCACCCCAAGAGGGATCTATTCTAAAGCGACTAATTAAATTTACACTAAAATTACTTAACCACATACCCGGAATCTTGGCCCTGGTGCAGGCAAGATGTACCGCACCGTCTTCAGAAGCTCCTCGTAGCCGAGTCGCCTTGACTCGATCTGCCTGAGCTGCCTCGCACCCTCGCACCGATCCGCCCGAGCCGACTTTCGCCTCCGAGCCGATCACACGCGGTAGAAAATTTCACTTGAGTAGAACCCGCGTCTTAGACGTTCGGATCCAAATCCAAACCCCCTTTGTAGTCTTGCTAGGACTACTCCGGAGAATAGGAAGAGAGAGAGAGAGAGAGAGAGAGAGAGAGAGAGAGAGAGAGAGAGAGAGAGAGAGAGAGAGAGAGAGAGAGAGAGAGAGAGAGAGAGAGAGAGAGAGAGAATAGTTTAGTCGCTGATCGAGCTTGCTCTAAAAGTCTAGAGCTACTCGATCGAGGATTTGGTGTCTTTTTCAACGAAGAGAGTGCACCCCTATTTATATAGGGAGTCGGCACTCACTCTTTCGTTGCGAGCAATGTGGGACTATTGCTAATTTGGAGAAAATTCAATTAAGCTAATTTAGCTTAATTTAAAGTTTAGTGAGCTTTTCTCAAAAGCAAACTTTAACTAATTAATTCTTTCCGATCATTAAACTTTAGACACCAAACAAGCTATCAATTCGAAGGGCTTCGAATGGTGAACGCGTAGGAACCGACGGCGACGAATTTCGACTTCGTTTGACCCCTCAAACAATTGCTCAAAGTTGGGCAAATTATCGAAATTCGTAGCCGTCATTTTGGGGTTTCAAAAAACCTTAAACGACTTAAGTTACGGGCGCGTCTGCTAAGCTTAGCGGGCGCGCCCGCCCAAGGAGACAAGGACGGGCCGCCCGCCCATATTGCGTTTTCCACGATTATTCGACGATATCATGTTGCTTTTCACTATTTCTTGTTTTTGTCGTATTTCAGGAGATATGGAGCGATCTAGAGTGAAAATGAGATCAAGGGATTTTCATGCACACCGGAGCATCGCTCACAGCTTGTTTGAGGAGTTAGCAGCGCTAGAGGATGAGCGGAAGAGGAAGAAATTCGATAGAATCGACGAGGAGGCGAGGATGAGAAGAAAAGAGCCCAGAAGCAGCTCACTCGGCCGAACAGATAGTTCACTCGGCCGAGTGACGGAGTGCGTTCGGCCGAGTGAAACGGATACAGACTGCCGGTTTTTCATAGTTCACTCAGTCGAGCAAGAAAGTTCACTCGGCCGAATGGAGAAGGCCACTCGTCCGAGTGGTACATGGATTTTCTTCCGAGAAGCAGCCAACTTACTGGAAATTTGAAGAAGATACACTCGGCTGAGCAAGATTGCTCAATCGACCGAGTGAAGAAGACCACTCGCCTGAGTCAGACAGCGCGATAGTCCCCTGAAACCCCCAGATTCTCTGTTTTTATTGGGTCTGTCACTCGGTCGAGTGACATGTTCTACTCGACCGAGTGGCGATGTCCGATACTCGACCGAGTGGCGATGTCCGACTGCTACGCGAATTAGGTTTTTGGGCTGCGCCAGGGGCAATTCTGTCAGGAATTTATGGACGAATTTGACTTGTATTTAAACCTAGTTTTGTTCCTAGTTTTAGGAGAGACTTGAATATTATTTTAACAGCTATTCCTTTTGTAAATCTCAGCTGGAGATCATAGATGCGCAATTTGGTTTGATCTTTCTCTTTAAAACTCTTATTTTTATGAATTGTTCTCTCTTAGCTATGAATTATGCTATGATCAATTTCTTTATTTCTGAGATTTCCATGATGAATTGTGAGTAGTTTCGTCGTTCTATGGCATGTGGATGAACCCTATGGATCCGATCTTTGAATTGTGATGAATGAATTGAATTGTTGCTAGGATTGAAGTAAGGTTAGGTTGTGATTGATTTATTACGAGTGGCTAGGAATTTCCATCGATTGGGATTTGCAAAAGACTGGATCCAAATTGATGTGAAGGCCTAGACATTTGATTTAGGTTTATAATTGAGATTCTCTAGATTTGGTTTGCAAGAGATTGGACCAAAGCTAGAATTTTTATTATAAATCTATACTAATATTCGTTTGCAAGAGATTGGACGAATACGAACTATCATAACCAAGATCGTAGTTCGAGTTTGCACGAGAGTGGGCTCGAGATGCGATTGGACGATGATGTCGATCTTCATGCTTGTGGCTTAGGTTAGGGTTTGCACGAGAGTGGGCCCTAATCTAGGTTTCTATAAATCGGCAATAGCGCGAGAGCGTGAGCTTGGTTCTACATTCAGTTGCGACTAGTTCACCTCAATTCAAGCTTTGCAACATTGAGATTCATGATCCATAAGGATGAGTGACGATCCTAGTGGGGATTTCTTATCCCTATACGCTTTTATTATAGTGAATTCTATTTGCTATTTGAACGATTGTGATACTATTATCAAAACCATCCCATTATTCCATAATAGCTAGGTGATCAAAATAGAGTACTGTCAACTGTCCTCCCTGAGTTTGATACCCACTCGCCACTACGCCGTGCGCTTGCGGTAAGACTACAGTCGTTTTCCGGGTGTATATCCGGGCGTGATCAGGGACAACTCCCCCAGCGGGCATCGGCTCGACCGTAAGGCTGGGGGCAACTCTCCCAGCAAGCCGACCATCAGTTTGACCGTAAGCCTGGGGGTAGCTCCCCAGCTGGCCGACCGACCCGTTCGACCGTAAGGCTGGGGGAAACTCCCCCAGCTGACCGACCACTTGTTTGATCACAAGGCTGAGGGCAACCTCTTAGCAGGCCGAACACCCGTTCGACCGTATGCCTGGGGACCTTTCCTTGGCATCAAGCTAGCGACCCGATCGATCGCGAAGCTGGGGAAAACTCCCCCAGCCTACCAGCGAACCGATCATCAAACCAATTGATGTGTTTCCCCCAAACCCGTCTGCTCAAACATCCCGACCAGGATTGTGGGGGGGCATATCACCAAAACGCTAAAAGACCACAACGCCAAAAGGGGGATTTCAAACAAACTCATAGGCGTAAACTTATATATTACAGAAACCTCGACGAGATGTCAAAGGTCATGTACAAAGTGATAAAACGAAAAGAGGAAAAGCTAACTGGCTAGGCCCATACTAACTCCTGGATAGCCGAGGCAACCGCGGGAGCGTCCTCCGGCTGATCGACACCCTCAGGGAGGTTGACATCAACCTCCTCCTTGCCCTTGGAATCCATCTGAAGCTCCTCAAACAAGATCCATGTATGCAGAAATCTCCGCTGGATCTCGCTCCAGCAACGGGCAAACCCCCTCTCAAATGTCTCGTATATCCCTGCAACAACGAAGGTCATGGCATACTCATCCACAGCCTCCTTAGCGATCTGTGCAGGGTCCACCACCTCCAGCTCATTGATCGGGGCCTCGAGGGTGACAATCTGGCACAGGTGCCCTGCCCTCTCTTTCTCGCTCTCCCGAGAGCCTTTGTCAAGCTGGGCTAAGAGAACGTGCTTCCTCTCTTCCACCTTCTCCAGCAGCTCTTCGAGCTCCTTGACCTTGGTCCACTCCACCGAACCCCCAAACTCTCTTATCTCAGCCGCCTTCTCCAACTCGGCAACCCTCTCCTCAGTTTTCGATCTCGCAGCCAACGCCAAAGCCCTCTCCACGTCCGACCTCTCCAGGTCAGCCGAGAGCGCGAAAATTCAGGTCTCCAACGATCTGACGCGCACCTCGACCTCCAGGGCCGCCTTGTCGGCATCCTCCCCTGCTGATGGCTTCTGGACGAGACCCACCATTGCATTCGAAAGCGCCACGAATTTATGCCTCATCAAAAGCCCAACCGAGGACAACTACGCCAAAGGAAAAACACAAATTAGAGGTGCCTACAAAGGGTGAAGTGCGCTACCACAAAAGACCTTACATGCTGGCCAACCTGTATCACAAATGCCACAAGTCTGTCACCCCTCACTCCATCTAGCACGGATTGATCTCGGGGCAGGCTACTGTTCTCAGCCAGCCGAGCCGTGACCTTGCAATCTGAGAAGACGGACTCCGTCAGTCCCACGGGAAAGCGAGGACTGAGTAACCCATCCCCCGATCGCGTTAGGTCGGCCTCGACCGACCTAAAAATGCCCAAGGACCGCTCGTAGTCCTCCAGGAGCAGACCAAAATAGGAAGGCAAGGGGCCGCCCCAAGGCCACTTATCCTTCGTCTGGCGAGGTTGGGTGGAAGCTTCAAGGAGGGGAGCACCCCCGACAGCAACACGGACTCGGGTTTTCTTCCGGTCGCCCCCTCCCTGAACAAGCGGCACTTGTTCCCTTGTCTGCTTCACGTCACCTTCGGAAGACCCATCGTGGGGCTTCTTTCGAACCTCCAAAACATGGTCCCTCCTCTGCGGACTGGGATCTGACACGGAGACCGGAACGAAGGACGAAGAAGAGCCTTGGCCGAACCCACCTGCAAAAAGAACGAGTTAAAGAGACGACCTTACTTGAACAGGAGCCATCCTATAAACTCTCCCGACTATGCCCCAGGGTTTCGAAAGGACTCACCGATGGGCTACACTGTCTTCCTCGGGACATGATCCGAGAAGATGACATCAATCTTCCGCTTGGCGACAGGGACGACCAACAAGGTGTCAACCTCCTTGGTCTCTACATCGGTGAGACCCCATAACTCAAGGGTCAACGCGCTCGTGTCTCCCCAGCAAACCGGAAAATTCACCTCTACAGGAAAGCCCACGAAGACATACTCCCCTTCCAATGCTTTACAGAGGTTGGCAGCCCCAGCACCAGGCTCCTCTTCGGACGGGCGCTGATTTAAAGCCAGGCGCCTGACTTGTGATGGCTTATGCGAAAGAAATGAGCGAAAAGGCGAAGAGTCGGGCTCTATCCCATTGAGCAGACAGAGCACGATGAACCCCACCAAACACCCAATGGCGTTGGGGCAAAAT